>JAFVLL020029481.1:0-41178 GCA_021397915.2 Tor tambroides | reverse complement strand
AAATGATTTGGTTCCATAAAGCAAATTTAACAAAGATCAACCTCAGTCACTGTGGCTACTTATGCTGGAAAGCTAACCTGGTTCAGGGCAGGCAAGCTGTCAGGCTAAGCTGAGCTCCTCTAACACTGACCAATAGGAACGAAATATTACCACTGACTCTCTCACATACTATCATAGCCATGCAGCCTTTCTCTCTGGTTTTATAACAGCTGTACCTTTTATAGTTAGAACAGATAGCATTAGAACATTACAATCTAACATTGCTCTTTAAAGCATTAACAATCACTAAACTAAAAGTTAAAATCACTAAATTAAAACTACATTTTAACTGCTATAAGAAACACACATTAACTCATCTGAGCTTAGTAATTAGGACTGTATTAGCTTACATTTTATTTACCCATTACAATAGTCCCTTTACAGTTACTGCTATCATAAAATACATATTTGACTCAGAATTATTGCGCTCCGTCTATTTAGCGCGCATGCGCGCAGCTGCGCTCGTCCACACACGTAAGCCTCGCCCACTTCTGACAGCAAAATGGATAATATATTTGCATGACTTTCTAACATTTACAAATGAAAAATATACTCGTGACATGTCAGTTATGCACTGAGGAAAACACAACGTCTCATGCATTAAACAGCACAAATATATTCGCTGTTTGCCATGGTGGATCGATTTGATCCATGATCGACATTAAGGGCTGCTTAAGAATGAGCGTCCACAAATTAGTTAGATTGTGTGAACCTTACATTGTCGTTTATGTAACCGCTTTAGCCCCGATTGATTTGTTAGGTAATTTCAAGTCAGGTTTTGGACTTTAATCCCCGCTTTTCCTCAGGTCTCCATAGTGTTGTTGTGATTTGTCATATTCACGTGCAGTGGTGATGAGAGAATGCGCTTGAGACACAGTTTAGAGAGGAAAAATCAATCTGCATATAAAATATTGGTCACTTTCTAAACAATAAAAGCGCATCCACTAGTAATTATATATAAATAAATCGGTTTTTACTGATGCAAATATGTTAGAAACGATGCATCGCGATACAAATGCCAACTTGTATCTGATGCACACTTTTTAAACCGATGCATCGCATCGTTAACTTTTTTTGCCGATGCACCGAGCGAATTGGGGAATCTAATTGGCATAGTGAGGAAATTTGCCATTTTGGTGGTTGATAAGAAGTCAGTATGGAGTGGAGAGGTCACGTCAACCAAAATCAGCCAATTAGGATCATCCCTGCTAATGAGCAGATTCATCGCAGAAACTTGCTTCTGTAACCTTTAAAGTTCATTCGAGGAAGAATTTGTCAACTGATTTCAAGTGTTGAAAAATTTAAAGAGGTGATTCTTTAAAAGAATCAGTTCTTAAGAGTCATTTGCTTGTGAATCAGTATTTTTTATCAGATATTCAATGAGACCGAGAACTCACGGAGCTCATGGGTCAAAAAAGAAAAGGAAAAAAAGACCATGAACCAGTTTTTGTTATGTCATATAATCTGTATGGCTCTTCTTTCAAGCTCTTGGGTATCAAATAACCCTGTTTATTTTTATTTCCTAATGAGGCTCAGATCTCTTAGAGGAGATCTGTTGTGTCTTGTGAGGGGTCTCAGCTTTATATTTGACAGGATTGGGATGATGTATTGTCTTCTGGTGAGTGTCAATCAGTTGTAAGGAGATTAGTGATCGTCTTGTGTGAATGAATGGGAGTTTACCTGGACGTAAAGGGATTACTTTACTGCTCCTATGACAGGCTTTCTTCTGTAATCACTGCCAGTGCTGACATCACATTCTTACATCTCATGTACATGTTCATCCTGCTTATTCAAGACATTTTAAAATACCTTTAGAGAAACAGGATTTTTCAGATTTTTTGATTAATTCAAATTTAATGTTTTGCCACAATTTAGTTTTTTAGAAATCGAGGAATTGCAATTTTGAATAGAAATATTACCAAACTTTAGAATTAGACACTTTGACAATATGCCAATGATGACAGTAAAGAGAAAAGAACGATCCAACCGCTTGTCAGTGCACGCGATTAAACGATCACGTGTGACGTGCTCATATCACACAGAATGCGCGTTTGTGTTGACAAAGATGCGACGCGGGCAGTGGAATAGGAAAAACATGCAAGAAGATGGGAGTGAACTTCTTTTAACTTGAGCGCCGCGTTTTTAGAATGCCGTTTCATGCAAGAGACGCAAGAGCAACAGTCAAACGCGTCCATGTTTACATAGAAAAAACAATGGAAAAGGAGTGCAGTCGAAAACTACTACTGCTGTATCTCTGATATTTCATGTTTGCTTCATGGTGACAGGCTGAAAGCTGCTGTTCACTGTTTTTACAGAACAATTTATAGTAAATAATAGTCTACTGGTGTTATACCTTCAGTCATTTTGAATTTGAATTACCTTGACTTTTTTTAAAGCATATTCCTCGTATTATTTCTGAACATACAATATGTATATAAGACAAGTTTGTGCAAGATGTACTTTTAGCTCATGCATCTTTTCTGCAAAGATATTTAACAAGTGATTTGTTTAACATTTACATAATTTGACTTCATGTGTGGTGCACTTGGAATAGAATTTTCTTTAACTGGAGGGTTAATAAAGAAAAAGTGGTAACACTTTAGAATAGGGAACACTTATTCACTATTAACTACGACTTTTCCCTCAATAAATTCCTAATTTGCTGCTGGGTAGCATTAAGGATTAGGGATGGGTATCATTAAGGTTTTAACGGTATTACTACTCTTACCGATACTGCTTATCGATCCGGTACTTTAACGGTATTCTTATCGGTACTTTTTGTTTATATACATATTGTAGGCCCTACATATACATACAGTACATATAAACAAAACAAATTAAGAGCTTAATACAAATTCAGAGTCATAAAGAATTGTTTTTTGCAACAGGCAGTATGATTTTCAACAATTAGCTACTTTAAAGCCAACTTTTTTTTTTTTTTTTTTACTGATTCCGTTTTCTTCTCATGGTTTTTGCCAATCATATTTACTGTACCGTAAATCGTCACACATCATGACAACGATTGAATGTTTGATATGTGATTGTTTAGGGGAACCTGCACGATCCAGATGGCATGGGCATTATTCCGCGAATTGTCCAGGATATATTCAACTACATTTACTCCATGGATGAAAACCTGGAATTCCATATCAAGGTTTGAAATGCACAACAAATCAGGGCTAATTATTCACAGGGTTCCCACTGACATTTTCAGACTTGGAAAAAAGTAATGACTTGGAAATTTAAAGGACAAAAGTAGGAAGCTTGCAAGTGTGTGTGTGTGTGTATTATAAGTGTAATATTTCACAATAATAATAAAATAAATGCAGCCTTGGTAAAACTTTTTTATTAAAAATATTAAAACATTTTTTACAGACCCCAGACTTTTGAACAATAGTGTAATAATTTAAGACTGCTGGTTATAAAACTCACAGAGCTCTTCTGCATTGGCAGGTCTCCTATTTTGAGATTTACCTGGACAAGATCAGGGATTTGCTGGATGGTATGTATGACTAAATGTGACACAGATCCTATAATTTTTGCAGTGTTTTTTATATTAGAGATTGTGTAATTTTAGTGTAATCTTTCGTATTATAATAATAATAATCAATTTTTCTTTCAGTATCTAAGACCAACCTGTCTGTACATGAAGACAAGAACAGAGTTCCTTATGTAAAGGTGAGGCTGTGTTTTATTAATCAGCTGTGCATGTATTAGTGAAGGAGTGGTTCACGTTTTCCCTGTCTATCTCTTTCTCCATCTGCAGGGTTGTACTGAGCGGTTTGTGTGTAGCCCGGAGGAAGTGATGGACACCATTGATGAAGGCAAATCCAACAGACATGTGGCTGTCACAAGTAAGCCCATGCAAATCAGTCAGACACACTGTATAACTGTTTTTAGCAGGCTGAACGTTTCCACACCTGTTGCTCTCCGAGTTATATTTGTGAGAGTAGTTTCGGGGCCTTCTTTCCTATTTGACTTCTTTTGAGATGTTTATACAATCAAAAGAGTGTCCTGTTGTGTGCATGTAGTTGTAGTTAAAGTTGTGTGGAAATGGAAACTCATATTTTCTCTATGGTGTGTGTCAGACATGAACGAGCACAGCTCCAGGAGTCACAGTATCTTCCTGATAAACGTCAAGCAAGAGAACACGCAGACGGAGCAGAAACTGAGTGGGAAACTCTACCTGGTGGATTTAGCAGGAAGCGAGAAGGTAATATTTCTGCTTCTGTTTTTTCACTTCCTTTTTCCCTTTTTCACCTTCTATTTTAAACCCATTCACAGACATTTTTAACTCTGTTATTCTCAGCTGGTTTCACTTCAGGACTCATAATAGTATTTGTGATTTGATTAGTTCTGTATTGATGTTAGCTTCATTTGTGGCAGCACTGGCTCTGATTTGATGTTTTTGAATGCAGGTCAGTAAAACCGGAGCAGAGGGTGCTGTGTTGGATGAAGCCAAAAATATTAACAAATCTCTCTCCGCTCTGGGCAACGTCATCTCCGCTCTGGCTGAAGGAACGGTAGGTGTGATGCACCCGAGCTGTACAATTCACCGGCCTGCATCATATTTGCTGAATGAAATCCAATGCTTGTTTCTTACTAATTTTGGGGGGCGGATTCCAATAATAAAGCCTGTTTTTCTCGAACATGTCACTTTCTTACAAAATGTTATGTGCTTTCCACAACCAATTGTACGGTGAAAAAGTCTTGTTGTATCCCTTAATCACCAGATAAACTGCCACAAATACATAATTTTGAGCCAAATTACAACTGTTTGTTCAGTTTTTAGCTGATTTTCAAATGTATGAATGATTCTGGAGATAATATTTTATGCCTTATCCTGATTTCAAGGTTAGAATTATGGAAGAAAATGCAAACATTACCAAGATTTTTCTGCTGCATCTGTGGGTGTGTTAATGCATCCAAACAGCAACAGAAAATTACAGATTATTATTTTTTAGATTATTTACTTAGTTCATTGACATTAAATGGAGTATGTAAGTTAAATAATTTTTTATTCTGATAAGTGCATTAAAGCTGATACATGTTTATAAATAAAAAAAAATCTTAATATTTTGTGGGGAAAAAAACTGTACATGATAGAAAGTTTTTTTTTTAATTGATTTTTATCATCAAATGAGATAATATTGGACCTTTTTTGTAATTCAGCAGAAAGTGTTTGTTTTTTCATGGATGGAAGGGTAATGAATGAATATTTATTTTCCCCACCAGACGTACGTTCCCTACAGAGACAGTAAGATGACGAGGATCTTGCAGGATTCTCTGGGTGGAAACTGCAGGACCACTATAGTGATCTGCTGCTCTCCATCCTCCTTCAATGAGGCCGAGACCAAAACTACGCTCATGTTCGGACAGAGGTGATTAGATATACACACATGGAGAGTTTTAACGAAACGTTCATTTTGAGCACCAAGTAATTGTTGTTTTCTTTACTGTTTTCAGAGCAAAGACCATCAAGAACACAGTGTCTGTGAATGTGGAGCTGACAGCCGAGCAGTGGAAGAAGAAATATGAGAAGGAGAAAGAGAAGAACAAGACACTAAAGAACACCATCACCTGGCTGGAGAACGAGCTCAACCGCTGGAGGAACGGTACTGTAATAACACACACGCTTTATACTCATTCAGCTGTATTCATTGAAAATTGCACACAACGGTGTTTTTTGCGTTTTTAGGTGAGAACGTCCCCATTGAGGAGCAGTACGATAAGGAGAAGGCAAACGCTGATGTTCTGGCCCTGGATAATGTGATGAATAATGATAAATTCACCTCGTCTCCCAGCATGCCAGTCCTTAAATTCACTGACGCTGAGCATGAGAAGTGTGAGGCTGAATTAGGCAAACTCTACAAACAGCTTGATGACAAGGTGAGATGAACTGCTGATCTTAAATGAACGAAGCTTTTGGCATTAATGGCCATTTTGAGATTTTTGGCATCAGTCAGTAATTGTGTTCTCATGAAGTTGATTAACTAAAGTTAGTATCTTCAAGACCAATAGTATCTTCATATATTGTCTGAAATAAAGAGTCTCATTTTAGCACCCCCCCCCCCCCATATTGTTTGCTCCGGTGAAATTATTACATAGAAATATACAGTATATAGTACCAATCAAAAATTTGTGGTCAGTAAGATTTTTTTTTTAATTTTAGAACAACAAGGATGTCTTAAATTGATCAAATGTGACTGTAAATACATTTATGTTATAAAAGTTTTATATTTCTAATAAATGCTGTCCTTTTGATCTTTCTATTCATCAAAGAATCCTGGTGAAAAAATATCACAGTTTTCACAAAAATATTAAGCAGCACAACTGTTTTCGACATTAATAAAAATCAGAAAGCAAATGAGCAGCAAATGAGCATATTAGAATTATTCCTCAAGGACCATGTGACACTGAAAACTGGAGTAATGATGCTGAAAATTCAGCTTTGCAATTAATGGAATAAATTACATTTTAAGATCTCTTCAAATAGAAAGCAGGAAATAGTATATTTTGAATAGTATTTAAAAAAAAAATCTATTAATATTACTGTAGTTTTTATCAAATAAATGCAGCCTTGGTGGTGTGTATAGGAGACTGACTCCAGGCTTTTAACTTTTGAAGTGCATAATTGGTAATAACAGAACAGTAAGTTCTGTTGTAAAATAAAGATGTGTTTCAAGACTCATTCATTACATTCATTCTGTTTCTCTCTCACTCTCTGCTGTCTGCTTTTAGGATGATGAGATAAATCAGCAGTCTCAGCTGGCTGAGAAACTCAAGCAGCAGATGCTGGATCAGGAAGAGGTGAGACCTAAACATGCACCACACATCAGATTTACATTATTTCCCATAAATAAGAACAGTGTCCTGTCTCCTATTTGGCTGTGAATTATCTAGAGACTAAAAACTCAGGAGTTGGGATTTGCCCTTTGCCATTAAAAGCTATAAATAATAAATAACGTTCTGGCCTAGTGCACATGCTCCTTACATGTTGAGTTGAGTTCCCATCACATTCCCCTCTTCTCTCTCCTCAATAATTTGACACTAATGACCCAACACAAAACACTTTGTGTTGTAGCTGCTGGCCTCAACGCGAAGGGACCATGACAACCTCCAGGCGGAGCTCACCCGTCTTCAGATGGAGAACGATGCGTCTAAAGAGGAGGTGAAGGAGGTGCTGCAGGCCCTGGAGGAGCTTGCAGTTAACTATGATCAGAAGAGTCAGGAGGTGGAGGACAAGACCAAGGAGTTTGAAGCCCTGAGTGAAGAGCTCAACCAGAAATCTGTGAGGAGAAACTCGTCGTTAAAAACAGCATTTTCTTCAAAAAATGAAACCGAAAAGTTGTAATTTACTTTTGCTTGAAAATGTTCTACTCTCTTTTTGTCTAGACATCAAGTTAGATTCAACTCTTTAGAAGACACAAAATCTAATGTTGTTAATAATAGTAATTAATATAATAATATTAATAATGAGTTTATAATGAATATTACAAAATATAAAACATTAATAATTGTATTTAAAATTATGTAATAATATATTTAAAGTGACCGGGTAACTATATCAGTGGAAGACGATAATTTTAAGTAATGTCTTGGTACTGGTTGCTGATCTGAGCTGTCTATTGTTGCAGAGTGTTCTTGCATCTATTGACTCTGAGCTGCAGAAACTGAAGGAAATGACCAACCATCAGAAGAAGAGAGTCACTGAGATGATGTCATCACTGCTTAAAGACCTGGCAGAGATTGGCATCGCCGTTGGCAGCAATGACATTAAGGTAAAAAGGCAAAAAACCAAAGTTGCTGCATTAGCCTCTCTTTCGCTTATATTATTATTATATATATATTTTTTTTATTTATGAACTCTTTTTTTTCTTTAATATTTTGTCTCTTGATCTTTGCTTTTTATTTTCCTCTTCCTTTAACTGTTTGCTCTCCTCTCTAACCTCAATTATTTCTCTTTCGTTCTCTGTCTGTGTTTTGTCTCTGCAGCATGAGGGTGGAGGTCTCATTGATGAAGAGTTCACAGTGGCTCGTCTGTACATCAGTAAGATGAAGTCAGAGGTGAAGACTCTGGTGAAGCGCAGCAAACAGCTGGAAGGCGCTCAAGCTGAGAGCAACAAGAAGATGGATGAGAACGAGAAAGAGCTCGCAGCCTGTCAGCTCCGTATCTCTCAGGTAAACGCAAGAACGACAAGATAAAGCAAGAGTAGATCCAAAAATGAAAATGGTCATTTACTCACTCTTATACCATTTCAAACTTGTTTTAGTTTTTTTACTGAACATAAAAGAGCGTTCTTTACACTCTCTACACAGCTCTTCGCCTTGTAAAACCAGTCTTATGTTTATTAGATCATTAATGTATGACTGTAGCTAAATGTAAACACCACATGCTCTCCATTACAACACTAGCATGGCATTTACAAGAAGCTTTAAAAATATCCTGAGATTTATTTGTGTTTGTCTACAGTATGAAGCAAAGATCAAGTCCCTGACAGAGTATCTGCAAAACATCGAACAGAAGAAGAGACAGCTAGAAGAGAACGTCGACTCTCTCAATGAGGAACTGGTCAAACTCAGCGCACAGGGTACAAATACACACACATGCTTTTCTTTCCTCTCATAAATGCGTTTTAATGGCCGTATAAAAACTGTGTGGCCCAGACCAACCAACTTTTACTGCCCTCTTGTGGTGAGACTGCATTGGGTGTGAAAGAAGTTGTGATGAAGTTTATTTTCCCTTGTGCAGAGAAAGTTCATGCCATGGAGAAGGAGAATGAGATACAAAGTGCTAATGAAGTCAAGGTAAGCATTTTATAACAACATATTAATTTTTAGTTAGTCATTTTTAGTGAGTTTTGCTCATTAAAATGTACCGTTTATATTTTCTGCAGTTGAATCATTCAGATTGCAAGATTCAGAAAGGGGGATTTTGAGAGATGTTTCATTTATTTTAAAAGGGAGTTTGTAATTCATAGTTTCTTTCTATGCGTGATTGGACAGGTTGCAGTTGAGCAGCAGATTCAGAACCACAGAGAAGCTCATCAGAAACAGCTGAGCAGCCTGAGAGACGAGCTGGAGACCAAGGAGAAACTCATCACTGAACTGCAGGAGTAAGATATACATACACATCTTCAGGCACTGAATCAAGCCCACATGGGCTCATTTTTCCTCTCTTTGTTTTCTGTCTGCAGTCAGAACCAGAAGATCATGTTGGAGCAAGAGCGCTTGAAGGTGGAGCACGAGAAACTCAAAACCACTGACCAGGAGAAGAGCCGCAAACTGCACGAGCTCACGTACGACACTCAAAGAACATGCAGAGATTTGAGTAGTGTATGCAAAAAAAAAATTGGTCTGGTATTCTAATGCTAAAATATGTTTACAGGGTGATGCAGGACAGAAGGGAACAGGCCAGACAGGATCTCAAAGGCCTGGAGGAGACAGTGGTAGGTCATTTTGTTCAGTGCATGAGAGATGTTTCTTGCATCTTCATATGCATGTGTGCATGCTCTGATTTCTCTCTTCTCCTCAGGCCAAAGAGCTGCAGACTCTTCATAACCTGAGGAAACTCTTTGTTCAGGATCTGGCCACACGGGTGAAGAAGGTACAACCATTGTGTACACATTCTTCTCATAATTACTCCAGATAATTAAATGGTTTCAATGTGGATATCTCTATTTTTTTATTTTTTTCATTTTAATGACTAACCCTAAGCTATGGTTACTATTAAAAGCTAAACATTAGACTGTTTTTTTTTAAGTTCTTGTGTATAGCTGTCTTTTTTTTTTTTAAAACACCTTTTCTGTTGATTAAGTTTTTGTTTAAGCTTATAGCATTTATTTATTTATTATTATTGTTATATTTTAATTCTTAAATTTTAGGAATTATTTTAACTGTTTATTTTAACTGTTACTCCAGTTGTGATTTTATCGACCACTCTCAGACATGCCTGAGTTATGCATTAATATATTTTTCAGAGCGCTGAGATGGACTCAGATGACACCGGCGGGAGTGCGGCGCAAAAACAGAAGATCTCATTCCTTGAGAACAACCTTGAGCAGCTCACTAAAGTGCACAAGCAGGTAAACACACACTCAAAACATTAGATACCATCCATACTCTCAAATCACACACGCTCACTGTCATTTCTTTCCTTTGTCCAGCTGGTGCGTGATAACGCTGACCTGCGCTGTGAGCTGCCCAAGCTGGAGAAGCGCCTGCGGGCGACAGCGGAGCGCGTGAAGGCTCTGGAGTCTGCACTCAAAGAGGCCAAAGAGAACGCAGCCCGTGACCGCAAACGCTACCAACAGGAGGTGGACCGCATCAAAGAGGCCGTCAGAGCCAAGAACATGGCCCGCAGAGGACACTCGGCACAGATCGGTTAGCTCTCTCACACACACACACACACACACACACACACACACACACTTACACTTTGTGCTGTTATTAGATTCAGCCAAGTGCTTATGGAAGGCACGTGTCTTTTGACATTTCGACTTGGGTTGAAGAGATTATACTATAACAGAGGAACAGTGAAAGTTGTTGAATGCTACAAAGATGTTGCTCACTCACTTTTTTAGGGATGTTAGTAAATGATTAATCATGGTGCATCTCGTGATTTCTTTGAATTTAACAAATAATGGCCAGTTTTGAAGCTTATCAGTTTGTTGTCATCTTTTAAAACAACTTTTAGGCATTAAACAACTGGGCATCTTAAATGAAACTACTAATAATCACACACTATCAGACTTTTTAAGTTGTTCCATCAGCTCAAATTATTAAACCTGTTCGATTTCCTCTGACTAAATGGAATCATAGTCTAAAGCTAAAAAATTTGAATCTGTGCCGATTATAAACTAGGCAAATTTCTGTGAAAAACTGCCAACTCTGACTGCCCAAAACCTGCAGACTAGCATTGATTCGTCCAATTCGTTTTGACTGATAGATTTAGTAGACCATTTTAGTAAACAATCAAAAGTTGTTTTTTGGCTTGACTAACTAGTCATATTTCCTGCTTCCACAGCCAAGCCAATCAGACCCGGTCAGCCCCCTGTCGCCTCTCCCACCCACCCCAATGTCAACCGCTCAGGGGCGGGGCTCTTCCAGAACAACCAATCAGTGGGCATCCGTGGTGGAGGTGTAGTCAAACAGTAAAATAAGTGAGTACATGCTGCAAAATACTCATCACATTATGCAGGTAAAATGGGTTAGTCAAATGGGAAAGTATCTTTCTCCTTTTTCACATTCTGTCTCTCTCTTTTTCTCACTCTTTCCAGCTGTTGAATGCTGAATTTAACCCCAGTAGCCCCAGCTGAAGCTGATATCACCCCAAAAAGCTGAACAGGCATTCCACAGCACGGGAGGGTTCAATACTATACATATGAAAATGAATATAAGTATATATATGTGTATGAAACATGAAATACTATCCCCGTCTGGGCTGTACAGATGTTCCTCCATTCTTATCTCTTATATCTTCCCTTTAAAAATCTAAAGAAAACTTAAAAAAAAAAAAATTTAAAAAAAAAAGACAGGCTTTTTGCACCAGTGAACACGTGTGTAACTAGCGTGTATATCTTCACTCTTGCACAGTAGGTTTCTGCTCACATCCTGCTCTCCACATCCCTCACTGTGCCAAGTTGAATGTATTACAAAATTACAAAAGAAAAAAAAGGCAGAAATGAATGGAAAAAAGGAACAAAAAAAAAACCTACTAGCTGCATTTTTAGCCTTATTTATGTACGTTCACATTTTGGGTTTGTTTAGAGAGTTAGCTTGTTCTCTCTTGCTTTGAGTAGATTCTATTGAACATTTCACCTAAATACGCAAGTTAAACACTACAATTGAACTGTGTATATATATATATGAACCATTGAACTAGTTTTTGTAATGATGGACATGTTCAGAAGAAAGATTTAAATTATGATGAAAGGTTCGTCTGAAAGTAGACAGATGAGATGCAGTTCCATGAAATGAGAACGAAAAGGCTGCTTGATGTTGACGCACCTGAGCTGCAGGTATATTTAAAGCACTGTACGAACACATAACGAGTAATCATTGTTACAGCATAAAGACCTGTGTGTATGTCACAGCCTGAGGTCGCGCTAGGATGAGTTGTAGCTAGGTTAAAAAATAATAATACTAATGTCATGTGCTCATTTCAATATTTAACTTCAGTTCTCACTGTTTAAGCAGGTAGAGTTTGCCATATCGATGCTGCTCCGTAGCTCAATCACTACAAATCATCAATAATCATGTGTGTGGATTTTTCCTCTTAGTTTCACCTACAATATTCCCAGGCAGGATTGCTGTTACATGGTTTTTGGTATGCAGGGAACCTAGCTTTTAATTTTAGAGATTGTTGACCCAACAATGAACAATTACCTTATGATTTATTCATCCACATCATTCCAAACCTGTTAGACTTTCTTTTCATCCTACACTAAAGGATATCAGATTGTTTATACTGCTTTTTTGAAATTAAAATGCATAGACATGAACAATTTCAAGCTCTAGAATGTCAAAAAATACCATTGAGATATTTTATTCCACGTCTTCTGAAGTCAAACTGGAAATTTAAGTCATTATTCACTTCAGATCTTGCACTTTGTGGCTCTAAAATCTAATTTTCTTTGTTATTTGACTGAGACGTAATGGCATATGTTGACACATTTTTCAGGGTGCTCTGTTTTTGGAGCTCCTCTTCACTACTTGTTTTCACTTGTCAGAAAAGCTAAATTTATTAGGGTTTGGGACTGCATGAGAGTGAGTAAATGATGGCAAATGTTTCACTTTTGGGTGTGTTAAGAGATTCTTGAATGTGGAAATGATCACCCACCCTTGTCCCCTTTAGAGACACCCTCTTAATAGTTAATTTTACACTTTGTATAGTGTAATTTTGTTCTTTTGTTGGAGTGAGGTTTGTGCAATGGTCAGACAGCCATTGAAGTCACAATATACCTCCACTCCTGAGTTTTTACCTTTTGATTTGGTTTTACTTGTGTTTGGTACAGTTTAGTCCATGATAGGGTCCATATTTTGAAGTTCTGCGATTGAAGCTTCAGTGGTTTGAGCATTGCAAACAACCCAAGGAAACCCACACATCATTTAGTTCTGGCTCACACAACCAAAACGCGATTGTGGATCATCTGCTGTGGTTTGGGTTGCCTTGTGATTTTGCGTTTGCTTATTTAGACCTGCTGATTGGCTCTCTACAGTTCCAATGCTTTTCATTCAGCACAACGTTACTGCCTTTCATTGACTAGTGTTAATGGGTGGGGCCTATTTAATGGTGGGTGGGGTTTATTTAATCATTCTAGGTCATGTTTTCATTTTTTTGCACTTGCAACTAGGTAATATTATTTATTTCTGTTTTATTATAGACTAGGGATTTTGCTGTTCATTTTCTTTTGTTCCTCTTTTTTTAAGTCTACGAATGTCGTTTTTTCTTATGAGAAGTATATGTAGATTCCAGTGTCCTTGGTTTCCATTGTCCTCTGTTTTTCCATGTATTTGGATTCAGATCCTACTAGGTGTCCTGTGTAAATGACTGTAGTACTGTAGTAGCAGGGGGAATATTGAAGATGGTGTTTTACGACCTTTTGTGTGCAATATAAATCTGGTGTAGTGCAAGTTTCGCAGTACTGCAGAAAAGCGACGGAGAGGAAAAGAAAACCACACTCAACAGTCCTCCCATTATCATTTATTTCATTGTTTAATGCTCATTTGTCTGACGGTTGTCTCGTTCGCCGAATTTAATCTTTTAAAAGCACTTTAAAATGTTACCATCTCAATTGAAAAACGCACTTGTTGAAAACTGAAAATTTGCATCTCAAACATCGAATTCCTCACTGAATTTTATAATTATTGTTATTGAGGAGCTTCTGCAGGAGGTCATGTGTTTTGAAGACTGTGTCATTGTTTTTTTTTTGTTTTATTTTGCCTTGAATCTTCATTTTTAACAGTTGCAGGGGAAAACACTCCGTTTAAATGGCTCTAATGGAATGATGTAATGGTGATCAGATAATGTGTACAGTTGGTTCTTCAGAGTGTGTAGATTGAATTGCTGTGTATATTTCCTTCAGTTGCTTACTGTAGGCAAGTTTTCACCCCTTGACATGAAACGCAAATAAAATATAGGGTAAAACACAACGAGTATGTTTGTTTTTTCACTTGAGAGTTGCATGCTAAGCTGTCTTCATTTATTATTGCTGGAATTTATATTCCGGGAATGACCTTATGGTTTAATTTGGGGATCGTAATGGTTATATATATATTATGAAAGATGTAGAACCATGTGTAGCTATTTGTCCACAGGCTTTTTATAGGAAAAAAAAAATTACTGGGACTAATTACGCAAAATTACAATTAATTTAGTTACTTTGAGCAATGCGTGAAAGGACCAGGTGGGGGAAGCATTGAAAAAGAAATGCCGTTTTCTTGGATTTATCAAGCCTGAGCTTGTTAATGTAATAACCAATCTCTAAAAATATAAGAAAAAAAATTATAATTATGTAACGAGTTAGAAGAGATCGAAATAAACCATGGCTTTGTGCGCCTTGGTTAGTACATATTCTGTGTGTCTATGTATTTTTACACACACATGACTTCTTTTAAAAACATAAAAATCATACTGACCCCAAACTGTATAAATCTCTCTTTCTCTCACTTTATATATTTATAAATGTATACAGTAAGATTTTTGTTTTTTTAAAATTCTCTTATGCTCACCAAGGCTGCATTTATTTAATCAAAAATAACACTTTAACACTTTTGTGGATTTGGGGAATAATTTATCATTGTAATTATGGAAATGCACATTTTTCTTATCAATGTTGAAGAAAATATTATAAAAGTAGTTGTGCTGCTTTATAGTTTTTAAAATCATATATGTGACCCTGGACCACAAAACCAGTCATAAGTGTCAATTTTTCAAAATTGAGATTTATACATCATCTGAAAGAGGAATAAATAATCTTTCCATTGATGTATGGTTTGCTAGGATAGGGCAATATTTGGCCGAGATACAACTATTTGAAAATCTGGAATCTGAGGGTGCAAAAAAATCAAAATACTGAGAAAATCACCTTTAAAGTTGTCCAAATGAAGTTCTTAGCAATGCATATTACTAATCAGAAATTATGTTTTGATATATTTACAGTAGGAAATTTACAAAAAATCTTCATGCAACATGATCTTTACTTAATATACTAATGATTTTTGACATAAAAGAAAAATCAATAATTCTGACCCATGCAATGTATTTTTGGCTATTGCTAAAAATATACCCCAGCGACTTAAGACTGGTTCTGTGGTCCAGGGTCACATATATTAGAAACTCATTAGGTTAACAATACAGTGAAATCACTTGATGAAAACATTTTTTGAAAAAAAGAAGACATTTTTAATGAAAAATGACATTTTTTAAAGAAAATATTAAGTAATGCTTTGTTTTCATTAAGTAATTTCACAAATGTTTCAGAAAAGACTTCTGGCAGATAAACAGAGGAACACTTTGCTTTTGTCAGTGTGGTGAAATTGTGCATTGATGCACATGAAAGTGATTTGGTTTTGACTGATGTTAGAGCACTTGAGGAAAGTGGTATCACTTTACGCTTTAATGCCAGACCACACACACACTAGTGACTCAGCAACAGACTCTTGCCCTACGATCTGCACCAAGCGAATCTCTCCACACAGACACCATTGCATATAAACAACTTAGAGCTTGCTTCAAAATAACTTGCTTATAAATAGACCACCGACTATCCAAACGGGGATTTCCTTTGATACCCAATGCACAGCAGTGACTGTGTAACAACCAGAGAGCTGCAGACCAGACACTGAGAGAGGAAGGACATTTAGAAGACGACAACATCCAGAAAACTACCATAATGTCAGACGATCAACCTTCTCCACCCTCCAGCGGCTCCTTGTGCCCAGGCTGCCAGGTTGAAGGGTCGCTGCTGCTGCCCTGCGGACACACTCTGTGTCAGGCTTGCCTGCAGCTGTGTCAGGATGAGCTGGGGCGGGACGGGCCGGGCTGTACCGAGTGCTACGGCCGCGAGCTGCTGGACAGCGTGCTGAAGGGGCTGCTCGACTTGCTGTTTCAAGGGCAGCCGCGGCGGGTGGGAAACGGGGTGGAGGGCGGAGAGACGGTGGAGGATGGAGATGTATGCAGACAGCATAGAGAGAGAATGACTCAGTACTGTATGGAGGACGAGGAGCTGATCTGTGATCAGTGTCAGGGAGAGGAACATGAAGATCACGAGTGCAGCTCCATAGAAGAGGCCACACAAGAGTGTAAGGTGAGAAACAGGTGCATTAAAACATACTCTAGCATTTGAGCTATTCAACATGAGAAGTTAAGAGAAGTGGCAGTTAAAATATTTTATGATGACTGGAGGAACTGTCATCAAAACTTTGCATGATTCTAGTGATGACTTATACACCTATACATCTTTATTTAGAGTTTTTCAGGCAATAAACAAAGGACTTTTAGCAATAGACCGATATTCCTGCTAGGTTGATAAATCTTCCAATACTTTGCCATTTTGACGTCTCAAGCATGTAATTGAGTGTAATCTTAAATTATTGTACCATGTGCAGTTTTGAGCTCAAATTGTAATTGCAGTCTAGTAATAATATTAAAATGTTTAAAAGACTATTCAAATATATTTTTATATATTTATATTATTTATTCAATTAAAAAAATGTAATGCATGTCTAAAATAAAAAAATAATAGTTGATATTTCGATATAAAATTTTTGTTTAGTGAATTTTAAGTAAATATTGTGTGAAATAAGTATTTTATTTCACACAAATCACATTCACGTATGATAAATTGCTTGTAGTGTTTCTCATTTTTAAGTTGCTTTAAATAAAAGTATGTTAAATGAATACATGTAAAAAAAATGTAAATGTAGCAGCAATTGCTTTTTGAGGTTTTCAGCTGATAATCACGTGTGTCTTTAAGCGATAGACTGATATATCTGCTAGGATGATAATTCATCCAATATTTTTGTGTAATCTCATATTATTGTACAGTGTCCAGTTTTGAGTTAAAAATTTGACAGTCTTATTAATATTATAACAAATATAAAAAACTTAAAAATTATAATAAAATATATATTTTTATTTACTTTTACATATATTTTAATACATATTTGATGAGTATTTTAATATTAAACATTTTTATAGTCATTTGTGATTTTTTTTTGAGTAAATATTGTGATTAATCATCTGCTAAATGAATAAATGTAAATAAATGTCATAGCAATTGACCTATAAATTGGCCAATATAAATAAATCAAAATATTATCATCAAATTTTAGTTCATTTTGAGTAAATAAATTTATAATAAAATTTTTTATATATTTTTTTTTTTTCATTTTCCATTATTAACTAAACTATTTTATAACTAAATATAAAATAGTGCCAATAAATTGTAGGATTGAATCCCAGTAAGTTTTGGTTCTGTTATATCAATATGTTTTTATTTTGCGTGATGTAGTTTCAGATGAACAGCGAGAACTGACAGTAACTCACTTTGTTCTCAGAGGGAGTTGAGAGCAGCTCTCAGACCCCTGCAGGAGAAACTGGAGATGTTAAACACAGCCAAGCAAACCTGCCAGGAAACTTCAGAACACATCAGGGTAACATCTCAGAGTCAAAAGATCAACGCCAGCCAACTTTAACAGGATGTTCAGGCTGTTTGGAGACTTTTGCATGTTTTAACAGAACACTTTTAGAACTCAAGAGAATTTAATGGACAAAATCTAAGCATGCAATGGTACTGTTCATGTGACTCTGCACCACAGTAATTAGTTATTTAATTACTCGTTAACTACATTTTTAAAAACACATCAAGGTGGCAATATTTTCTGAGAGTCTCTCCACCCTCCGGACAGAGACAGGCCCAGAACACGGTGCGTCTGATAAAAGAGAACTTTGAAAAGCTCCATCAGTTCCTGCATGATGATGAGCTCTCCATGCTGAGAGCTCTGAGTGAGGAAGAGGAGCAGAAGAGCCAGAAGATGAAGGAGAAGATGGACAAACTGACAGATGAGATCATGACCTTAAGAGAAGCCATTAGTTCAACAGAAGAGGCCATGAGCGCTGATGACATGGCATTTCTGAAGGTAGCGAAATAAATCTATATTATTTTAATAGTATTGATTAAAAGAAACGTCATATTCCTTTGATTAAATATTTAGATATTACATGCATATCAACTCAGTCTAAGAAAAACTGGAGCAGCACATTTTCTGAAAACTCTCTGGTTCTTCTGTTACAGAACTACAAGACGACTTCAGAAAGGTAAAAATATCAACCAATCAATCATGTTTTTCTAATGCTAAATAAACCGAGGCAGAGTGATTGGTTTAGCAGCCTGCAGCCACAAGACTACTTAAAAAGTCAGTTGACATGTAACATTAACGTAAGTTGAGTCTGTTGACTGAGGCTCATTGTCAGTTTCATATAAACCCAAGTGAATCTGAAGAAGCTTCTCTGTTTCTGTCCCAGGATGGAGTGCACCGTTCAGGATCCAGTGGAAATCTCTGGAGCTTTGATTGATGTGGCCAAACACATCGGCTCGCTCAAGTTCAGAGTGTGGGAGAAGATGCAGACCGCCGTCACATACAGTAAGAGCAAAGAAAGCCATCAGGTTTTTATTATACAGAAAATATATGTTAAGGTTAGTTTCTGAATGAAATATGTAGAAATTAGGGCATAGAAATGATTAAAAATAGATTAAAACTACCTTTTGTCTCACAAACCCAGATTTTTGACATGTATCTGGTTTGACTAGTCTTTATGCATCCTTTAGTGGCAGGTAATTCTGAAATTGAATAAAATAAAAGTCCTTTAGTGAAATATTTAGTTCAACAGATAACTAATATCTAATGTTTAGATATTACTGCAACAGAGGAGACCATGAACACTGATGATATGGCGTTTTTGAAGGTAGAGAAGCAAATCAAGAATATTTCCTATTATTTTAGTAGCATTGACTGAAAGAAACTTCATATTCTTCATATTCCTTTGGTTAAATATTTAGATATTACATGCAATAAAATAAAATAATGAAATAAAGATACTCAACATTAACTCAAGCAAAAATTGGTTTCTATGCCATTTTTTCACAATTAATTACAAAGAAATAGCAAGTAACACATTAAATAAATACATAAATGAAAACACCAATCTTTCTGTTACAGAACTACAAGACATCACAACATTCTTTGGTGTGGGTAAATATGTGATTGATGATAAAATACAATAAAATAAAAACTATGTATAAAATTATAAACTCAGTTTCCATTAAATAAAAAAACAAAAAAGTGTCAGTTGTGTTTTATATGTTCAAAAGTAGCAAATACACTAAAAGATATTTAGTGTAAAAAATTTTCACAATTAATTACAAAGAAAGGAAAGTGATACATTAAATTAAACATAATATGCTGAAGTAGAAAGACTGAATGGTATTTTCATGTGAAATCTCCTCCAATCATATTTTTTGTAGGTTTGTTTTCTTTCATCATCAAGACTACAGACTATTTCACAAGCTAGAATTTAGGTCGAATTTACATTTTTGTTTATGAATATCCCGTTTAATCACTTGCAACTGCCTTAAAACTGATCTCGCCAGTGACCAAACTCTGAATACCTGTCAAACCTTCAGCTCCCGTGATCCTCGACCCCAACACCGCAGACGTCTGCGTGGCTCTGTCCGAAGACCTCACCACCATCCGCTACACCGAGGAAGACCAGCAGGTCCCGGACAACCCCGAGCGCTTCTGCTTCTACGAGTGCGTCCTGGGCTCCGAGGGCTTGGGCTCCGGCCGGCACAGCTGGGACGTGGAGGTGGGCGACTGCAGCGAGTGGGCGCTGGGGGTGGTGAAGGAAAGCGTGCAGCGTAAAGAGTGGTTCCCACCAAGCCCCGAGCGCGGCATGTGGACCATCTGCCTGTACGGAGGAGAGTATCGCACGCGGACGGCCACCAGCGCTCCTCTGACGCTCAAGAAGAAACCTCAGAAGATTCGGGTTCAGCTCGACTGGGAGGCCGGCAGAGTCATGTTCTCGGACGCCGGAGACAACTCTCTGCTTTACAAGTACAAGCACAAGTTTACGGAAAAAGTGTTTCCGTATTTCTCCAACACATGTAAAAGATATCCGCTGCATATTTTAGCGGAGAAGGTGTCGGTGTACACGGAGTAACTCAACAGACATTTCATTATCGACAATTTTCTGAGCCGGAATGACTGAAGTAGTACAAGAATGACTTAAAAAGATACACTACCAGTCAAAACAGTAAGATTTTTCATGTTTTTGAAAGAAGTCTCTTCTGCTCACCAAGCCTGCATTTATTTGATCCAAAGTATGGCAAAAACAGTACAATTTTGAAATATTTTTTACTATTTAAAATAACTGTTTTCTATGTGAATATATTTTAAAATATAATTTATTCCTGTGATTTCAAAGCTGAATTTTTAGCATCATTACTCCAGTCACGTGACCCTTCAGAAATCATTCTAATATTCTGATTTGCTGCTCAAAAAACATTTATTATTATTACTATGTTGAAAACAGCTGAGTAGAATTTTTTCAGGTTTCTTTGATGAATGCAAAGTTCAAAAACAGCATTCATCTGAAATAGAAATCTTTTGTAACATTGTCTTTATTATCACTTTTGATCAATTTAAAAGCATCCTTGCTGAATAAAAGTATTAATTTCTATAATTTCTTTCCCCCCAAAAAAGAAGACTCCAAGCAGACTCCAAGCTTTTGAATGGTATAGTGTATAATGTTACAAAACCTTTTTTTTTTTTAAATAATGATGCTTAAAATTTAGCTTTGATCACAGAAATAAATTACATTTTAAAATATATTCAAATAGAAAACAGTTATTTTAAATAGTAAAAGTATTTCACATTTTTACTGCTTTTGCTGTACTTTGGATCAAATAAATGCAGGCGATAAATGGTGAGCAGAAGAGAATTCTTTAAAAAACATTAAAAATATTGCTGTTCAAAAACTTTTGACTGGTGGTGCTGTTCACTCAAAATGACAGCGTTTCCATTATTTACTCACCCTCAAGTTGTTCCGAACTTGTATGAACATAAAAGATATTTTAAAAAATGTGGGGAACCAAACAGTTGCCATTGGTGGTAGACATTGATTTTCTTTCTTTCTTTCTTTTTCTTTCTTTCTTTCTTTCTTTCTTTCTTTCTTTCTTTCTTTCTTTGTCTTTCTGTCTTTGTCTTTCTTTCTGTCTTTCTTTTTTTCCAGGTCGCAATTTTCATTTTTGGGTGAACTATCCTTTTAACAAGGCTAATATACACTACCATTTTTAAAAAAAAAAATTCAGCAAGGATGCATTAAATTGATCCAAAGTGACTGTGTATTTTGAATAAATTATTTTCTTTTTTTCCACAAAAATATTATTCAGCACAACTGTTTTCAACATTGTTGATTATTAATTAATTGTATTTATTTATTTTAATTAATTGATAATTGTAATTAATTATTATTTACAATCGTATTATGTACAATTGTAATTAATTATTATTAATAACATTTTTAATAATGTGATTTAAAATGTGATTTTTTTCATTATATGAAAGTCTCTTTGGCCTAAAATACACTACTGTTCAAAAGCTTGGGTAAGATTTTTAATATTTTTGTAAAGTCTCTCAGGCTTATCAAGCCTACATTTATTTGATGAAAAACACAGTAAAAACAGTAATATTGCAAAATATTGTTACAGTTTAAATAATTTTTTTTTGTAATGCATCCCTGTGATCAAAGCTGAATTTTCAGCATCATTACTCCAGTCTTCAGTGTCACATGATCCTTCAGAAATCATTCTAATATGCTGATTTGAAACATTTCTTATTATTATCAGTGTTGAAAACAGTTGTACTGCTTAATATTTTTGTGGAAACCATATCAGGACGTGAAGTTCATTTACATGAAATGGAAGTCTTTTGTAACTATAAATGTCTTTACTGTCACTTTTGATCAATTTAATGCATCCTTGCTAAATAACAGTATTCATTTCTTTAATATATATATATATATATATATATATATATATATATATATATATGTTGACCCTATATTTTGAATGGTAGTGCATCTGATAAATGAATAATTAGTACAAGGTTTAAGAAAAGGTTCTGAGTACAGCTGAAGAAACTTTCAATATAAAAGCACCTAATGCTTGTTGTTGATGTTGTCTTTGTGCTGAAGCTCTGTGAACTCTGGATGAACAGTGCTCTGAATAAAGCTCTGATGACTTCTCCAGCTGTCCAGCCTCATCAACCCCAGCCAATGACAAGTGTTTCTGGAGAAAGCAGACACTTGCTCCCCTCGCCTGAGCACCCACAAGTCTCTTTACCTTTTCTTGTGATCATGACTTTGCAAACTCGAGACGCATGCACAGAGGAGAACCAGATTACAACATCAAGTATATTACCATCTGCAACATCTTTCAACAGAAACATAAGCTTTAATAGTATATAAACAAGCAAACATCTGTGAATGTAAGATTCTGTTCAGAAGTCTGTTCAGAATATTAGATTGCTGGGGCCTGTTTCATAAAACAAGTTTACCAAATAAGCCAGACTTATTTCAGTAAGTCTGACTTATTTTTGAACCAAATCAACTGACAATAAGTCAGTCTAACTGAAATAAACCTGGCTTATTTGGTAAACTTGTTTTATGAAACAGGCCCCAGCTTACTTAATATATTGTGCAGTATAAATAGTCTCCTTTTTTGAATAGTGGGTAAAACAATCATTTTGCAACAAAAAAGTTTTCAAACAGTTGTATGTTGCATTGTCATGATTATAACTTTGCATGTTTTCTTATTTTGCATTTTTAATTCAGTTAAAGAATCTGTAGTGACGTCATTCATCACACTGCAAATGGAAGGTCAAGTGAAAAAGATTGGAAAACTACTGTATGCACAATACTAATATACAGGTACTTCTGGAATTAAAAAAACAAACAAACATATTTTGACCAGTGGTTATTAGGAAAACATTAGAATTTTTGCAAAGCAAGCTTGCTTTTAATAACTATTGCGCTGTTGTTGTCAAAGTAAATAATACCACTACTAATAATAATACATTTTATTATTACTTGATGTTAATTAACATAAATTATCATGGCCTAATGACCCCACCCCTTGTGGTCATACAATAATCATGACAATAGAGACTTTTCACATACTGCAATGCATTTACCTATATTAATTTTTCAAATGCTTTTTTATCAAAAGAAAAAAAAGTCACATTTCTGCAATAGTTAACATGTCTAACAAAGTTTTTCATATTTTAATTTTAAATTTTTTTAATTATTTGTATTATTCAAATGTATTAACGTTTATAACACTATACATGTTAGTTAAAAAAAAAAAAAAGTAAACTAGTAAACGCTGCTGCAATGTGCGTTATAATTTCCAATTTCATTTTTCTGACTGCCATGATCATATTTTTTTCTCTTCTTCATTTGGAAAGTCATGGAAATGCTTTTTTTTTCATTTGCTGTTGGAACAATGGAATAAAAATATACATCAAAATGCCATCATGAAGATCTTAATAACAATAAAACAACAAAGACACTATTGTGAAATGGTCACAAAATTGCTATTTTTCTTTAAACTTTTTTTTTATTGAGGACATGCAAACCATGCACAAAAAAATGAAAAACAAAAAAAATATATTTACAGAATGAACACAAGAAGGTAGAAAAGACAATCCACTGATCATTTTCAGCTTCACTGACCTTCACCTTCAACTCTGAAATATCTCACGAAAATTACATTATGTCTAATATGGAAATTTCCAGCAAATACTGGTTAAGACTACAAAAAGACTGTTGATAATTAAATGCATTACAGGAATATAAACCTCAAAAGAATTAAAAAGGTTCATCTGGGTTCAAAAAGTGACTGTTCCTCACAGTAACACATTGGCATGTGTTGGATCTATAGATCGAGAGCACCAAACGTTGTCTTAGAAACATACAAAAAATGCATTGCTGTTTGCTGTAACTGTGTGATGAGTCTAAGCCTTCAAAACTAAACCGTAAATCATGAATGCAGTTAGAGGCAGAAGTCTACAACCCATTTTTTTGCTCTAGTCTCAGATACAACATGGACAAACCTAACAATAAGTTTCTTTTTTTTAAATATGTTAGCACTAAGACCATCAGTAGGTAGTTCTTGATTTTTCTTTAAAGCACAATGACAGAACACAATCTCTTAAAGATGGTGTCATTTTTGCATCACTACTGGTGCAGAAAACTGTGAAAACCCATTTCCGCCATTGAATAAAGAATGAAAAAGGTACTTGTGACTCGTTTCTCACAATTCTGAGAAAAAGTCTGAATTCTAAGTTTATATCTCATAATTCAGATTTCCCCCTCAGAATTCCAATCTCATGTCTCGTAATTCTGAATTTATATCTCAGAATTCAGTTTTATTCTCAGAATTCCAAGTTTACATCTCACAATTCTGAGTTTGTCTCATAATTCCATTTTTTCCTCAGAATTCCAATCTTATGTCTCAGAATTCAGATTTCCCCCCCTCAGAATTCCGTTTACATCTCACAATTCGGAGTTTGTCTCATAATTTCATTTTGTTCCTCAGAATTCCAATCTTATGTCTTATAATTCTGACCCCCCCATATCTCAAGTTTATACACAAGTATATATCTCATCATAATTCATTTTTGTTTTTTCAGAATTCCAAACTGACATTTCACAATTCTGAGTTTGTCTTATAATTCCATTTTTTCTCAGAATTCCAAATTGACATCTCACAATTCTGGGTTTATATCTCATAATTCTTTTTTTTTTTTTTTTTTTCTCAGAATTCCAAGTTGACATCTCACAATTCCGAGTTTATATTCCATAATTCTTATTTTCCCCTCAGAATTCCAAATTTACATTTGGATAAAAGCATCTGCTAAATGACTACATGTAAATGTAATTCTGAGTTATTTAATATAGTATTCTTAGTATATTTATATTTATATCACCCCCCACCCCCCAGGATTCCACGTTTACATTTACAATTTTTTTTTGGAATTGTATTGGAATTGGAATTTTTTGGAGTTTATATCTTGCGATTCTGAATTGTACCTCACAATTGTTTCATTTTTGCAGTTAAATTCTTGCAAGTCAAAAGTCAGCACTATAACATATAAACTAATAATTGAGGAAAAAAAGTCAAAATTGTGAGGAAAAAAGTTGCAATTACCTTTTCAATTTTTTTTTTATTCTGTGGCATAAACAGGCTTCCATAGAAAACACACTTCTCCTTTAAACATCTCATCTGAATCTACATGTCGCAGGAGGAAAGCAGTGGTTGAAAGGCAGTAGAATGAGATCCATTCAGTAGTTCACAAACACAACAATCACTAGCCGTCTTTACGCCATCAATGCTACGCTAAAGCAGAATGGATTCTGGGTGACTCTGATAAAAGAGCATGCTACATTATGAGTGAGTCTGACCAGAGGAAAGGCAGATTATATAGTGAATATGAATTCATGGAAAGCTATAGTGAGCTGCTGCATAGCCTATTGGGTTGGCAGAGTGTATGGGTTTATTGGGATTAATATTTGCATGATTAAGGTAATATAAAACTGGAAGCCGGAGAAGGTGAAATGGCTGCTGTTGGATCCCCTGGTGGAGGAGGTTCATGAGAGGGATGTGATATTGGAACGGCCTCCAGGTGGCGCTACAATCCTCTGTGCTGTACGCCTGGGGATGTGGTCGTCCATTTGAGTGCCTATGAGTGAAAAAAGGATGATATACAGAGTTCACTTTAATGAAAGCATGAGCTCCAAATGATGTCTACTTGATTTTAGGTCACAGAGAGGGATTCACAGATTACACATAACACTAGCTTTTAAACAGCATTGTTCTGGATGTACGTTATTATTATTTTTTCCTCCATAAAGATTTTTTTCCACTAAAAGTTCAAAGCCATAAACCAATCCAACAAGTCCAAGAAGAATCACTACATGTCATTTAAATGCACACATCTTTTGTATAGTGCTGCGGATGATATAATCATATCAAAAATAATGGTACAATATAATACTATTTACTTTATATGTTTTATATATTACAATATATTTTAAGTCCATTGGCACAGAGAGCTTTTGCAGTGATTTGCATTTTGAAAGCCATTTTTATAAAACCTATTATTTTTCATGACCACAACAAGAATTGTTTTCTCATAATCAAAACAATTCTCTTTTTATTTATTTTTATTTTTATTGTGATTTCAGTACCAGTCCCATCTTCAAGGTGCTTAATTCCAAATGCTTGTATTTATAGAAAATTAAATATAGTTAAAAGTAAATATTGCTAAATATTATATAATATATATATATAATTTATACTATATAATATACATATAATTTATATAATATAAACATACCAATCTAAAGTTTGAGGTTGGCAAGATTTATTTATTTTTTTTTAAAGAAGTCTTTTATGCTCATCAAGACTGCAATTATTTGATCAAAAATACAGTAATATTGTGAAATTTTTTACAATTTAAAATTTTTCT
The DNA here is from genome assembly GCA_021397915.2 of Tor tambroides. Lineage (NCBI taxonomy): Eukaryota > Metazoa > Chordata > Actinopteri > Cypriniformes > Cyprinidae > Tor > Tor tambroides. The sequence goes on along the minus strand of JAFVLL020029481.1, from coordinate 14,544 downwards.
ATTTTATATTTTAAAATGTCACATGATCCTTCACAAATTTAAATATGCTGGTTTAGTGATCAAGAAATATTATAAAGATCTTTTAAGGTATTCATTTCTTTTTAAATAAAATCTTTATATACTGTATGAATATACAGAAACAGTTCAATTAAAAAGTAAATAAATGATATTAAACAATATTAATATATATATATTAATATTAATATATTAAAAAATACTTTGTGGAGGAAATGAATGGGATTTTTTGTTCTAGAACCCTGTTGTTTTACACTACAGCAAATACAGCAAAATCAAAGGTGCTTACCAGATAAAGTGAACCCAGACTGGTGCAGATTTCTCGCTGGCCCCACTGGGGTCTTTCCCGGACATGAGGGTCCTCTTGTTGTGGGAGTGGCTGGTACAGATTTGGTCATACTGATGACATCATGAACGGGGCCATCATAGTTTCCTCTAGGAACACCACGAGCATCAGCCATCTACAATATAAAAAAAGATTTGATTATGAAAGTGACCCTTGATAACACAAAAGATGAGTTTCTTAAACTTTAAAAGTCTGTGAGGGAGTTAATCTGTTATTTGACCGCTGGGATGAGTGAGTCAGCATTCATAATCACACAGAGACATTCTCACCCTGCCTCGGGCCTTGATTCTCTTGTAGACAAAGTCCGGATAGGCTTTTCTGGGGATGAAGCGGCCTGACCCCTCGGTCACATTGAGGTTCCCGTCCTCCAGAACGATCCTGCCCTGACTGATGACCACCACAGGGAAACCTCGGCACTCCATTCCCTCAAAGATATTCACCTCCACGGTCTGCGGTGACACACGGGTCAGAATAAGGACAGAGAAGGAGTTTGACATTTAACTTCGAGAAAATTCCAATGGATTTAACAGAATTCTGATGAGTTTAGAAAGAATCCAACTATAGAACACTAAAACTGTTTCCACTCTAAACCAATAGTTCAATAAGTACAATAAAGAATTAAAAAATTGTTAATGGCTTATCTTTTCTTCCCCAATGAAAGATGCAATTCTCATACCAGGTTGTGAGAGTTGGCAGACAAGATTTTCGTCTCCTTTGTGTTCCAGATAACAATGTCAGCGTCCGATCCAACAGCGATTCGGCCTTTACGAGGATACAGATTGAAGATTTTTGCAGCATTTGTGCTCGTAACCCCAACAAAATCATTCTCGTCCATTTTACCAGTTGCCTATGTGACAAAAACATCATTGGAAACTGCTAACAAGACACATCACCCCGTCACCCATATGAATGGAAGCTGCAAGCATATGCGAAGAAGTTCCATTTTTTGTGGTTCATGTTTAGACTCTGACCTGCAGTTTCATGACATAATAGCTAATAGAGGATCCAAATGTCAAAAAGAATGCAAACTTTAAAGCTGTGTGATTTACAGTGTTGAAGTGTATAATATATATTCTTAACATCTTACATGCATTATTGTTTTTTTTTTTAAGTTAGAAGAGAAAGAGAGACTGTATTGTGAGACCGACCACAGCTTTGTCCCAGACGATGCTCATCCGTTCCTCAATGCCGTTGGTCCCCTCTGGGATGAAGATGAAGTTGTCCTTTCCAACAGCTTTCTGTGCCGTGGTGAAGGTGCAGTGAGCGCTGGCTGTCAGCTGAAGATCCCCACTGAAACAGTTCATGACAGTCAGTAAATGTAATGCTTTCTGAAGACTAAAGACCTGATTTTCTACACAGACTGCTTTGTGCATAGTTTACTGACGATGAACAAATTAAAGTACAAAGATGCAGTAAAATCATTTTTATAATGACAAACGCAGCCTAACAAGAGCTGCACAAGTTAGCCCAAGGTTGCATACAAACAGAGCGGATGATAATTAGGCGCGAGTAATCTACTAACAACACAGGCACAAAATCGGACATCCTTTTTTTTTGGGGGGGGGGGGGGGGGGGGGGGTTGGCACAAATAATGGCACAAATACCAGTAAACTGATGACCGCAAACCTTAGTAAATCACCTTGCATGATTCTTTAAGTACTTTCCTCCCATAAATTTAGCATCTGAAAAGGAAACTCCTACAAATGCATATGCAATAAAGTGAGCCGCAAAAATATCTGTTCATGCAGTTATTTTTAGTGCTAATTTTTCACTGTCTTTAGTAAATCCTGATGGTAGTTTTTTAATGCCAAAAAAGGGTTTGTGCTGATTCAAGCTGTTAGAGTAAATCTGGCCTTTAATCTTCAACTTCAAAATATTTAAAAAGAGTGCAATTAATATCTCTCTCTCTATATAATATGTGACCCTGGACCACAAAACCAGTCATAAGTGTCAATTTTTCGAAATTGAGATTTATACATCATCTGAATAAATAAGCTTTCCATTGATGTATGGTTTGATAGGATCGGACAATATTTGGCTGAGATACAACTATTCGAAAATCTGGCATTTGAGGGTGCAAAAAAAAAATCATAATACTGAGAAAATTGCCTTTAAAGCTGTCCAAATGAAGTTCTTAGCAATGCATATTACTAATCAAAAATTAAGTTTTGATATATTTACAGTAGGAAATTTACACAATATCTTCACGGAACATAATCTTTACTTAATATCCTAATGATTTTTGGCATAAAAGAAAAATCAATAATTTTGACCCATACAATGTATTTTTGGCTATTGCTATAAATATACCCCAGCGACTTAAGACTGGTTTTGTGGTCCAAGGTCACATATATAATTATTATATTATGATATTTGTGTATATGTATGCATGTATATATTTGAGGGTCATATATATGACAATTTAGTTTTCTATTTCAAATAAATGCTGTTCTTTTGAACTTATCAATTCAATAAAGAATCCTGAAAGAAAAAAAAAATGCTTTCCACAAAAAGCAGCAAAACTTCTAAGCACTGATAATAATAAGAAATGTTTCTTGAGTAGCAAATCAGCATATTAGAATGATTTCGAAAGGATCATGTGACACTGAAGACTGGAGTAATGATTTAATAAGTTTATAAACATTTTAAAATAGAAACAGTTATTTAAACTGAAATAATATTTCACAATATTACTGTTTTTTCTGCATGTTTTATCAGATATTTGCAGCCTTGTAAGAGGCGTACCAACCCTAATCTTTAATGTAGAGTATGTTGCTGAAAAGCTGGTATTTGGCATGATTTTAGCTGCTCACCAGGACAGCAGTGAGCTGAGGTAATCCGGTGTGCTCGTATCGGGGCTGAGCGGAGGAGACATGACAAATGCAGCAGCTTTGGCCCAGTTTTTGCTCCAGTAGTGCGATCCGTCCGTGCCCAGGCTGGCTGCGATTGGTTCTCCGTAGATGACCATGCCTGAAAACGAATCAGTGCACATGACACAAACATTCACCGTCTCTTCTCACTGTTTCCTTTGTGTTGCTCTATCAACTCTCGTACCCTTTTTCCTGGCCTTGGCAATGACGTCAGCAGCTGGTTTGCTCATCACCTTTGTGATATAGAGAGGGCAGTTGGCCTGTTTAGCAATGGTGATGGCTCGATACACAGCCTCAGTCTCCACCTGGAGAAGGACAGCGGAAGTGATGCTGATGTTCACCAGTTTTAGATCAGATTTTGACTTAAACCTACTCAATCCCTTAAGACTAACCTCCTCCGGGTGGCTCAGGACGTGTCCTTCTGGGCCAGTGATTCCCAGATCCAAAAGCTTCTTCTGTTCCTGGGCAACCAAAACCAAGAATGCATTTAAGTATGGAGAAGAAACTGGTATATTTTATAAAAGATCATAGCTGGAATAGAAATGCATTAGAAATGGAAGTACTCTAGGTTACCTCCTCAATAATGTCACCGTTTTCAGCATGAACCTGTGCGATGGCTCCCAGTTCCCTCATGGCACTAAACATCTCATAGATCTACAGACACAGAGAGTGTTAGTTCATGGAAACCTACATTTCTAAATGTTAAAAAAGTTTTTTTTTTAAAACAAATTAATACTTTTGTTTAGCAAGGATGCATTAAAATGATCAAAAGTGACAGTAAAAACATTAATACTGTTACAAAGGATATCTATATTAAATTCTGTTCTTTTAAACTTTCTTTTCATCAAGGAATCCTGAAATACTGAAAAAAATGTATTATAGCTTCTACAAAAATATTAAGCAGCACAGCTGTTTTCAACATTATCATTAACATTAAAAATTAGAAATGTTTCTTGAGCAGCAAATCAGCATATTAGAATGATTTCTGAAGGATCATATGACACTGAAGACTGGAGTAATGATGCTGAAAATTCAGCTTTGCGTCACAGAAATAAATTAAATTTTTAAATATATTTAAATAGAAAACAGTTATTTTAAATTGTAATAATATTTCACAATATTCCTGTTTTTTACTGAATTTTTGATCAAATAAATGCAGCCTTGGTGAGCCTCACGCTTTTGAACTGTAGTGTAAACATTGTTCTCTTTATTTTATATACCTGTGTATCAGAGCTCTGATACTTGTCCTTATAAGCCATGAAGATCAGGAAGGAGTTGACCCCTAAAATGAGAAACAGAATTGTGTTTTTATAATGTAATTTATATTTTTGAGGCTGAATGCGTTTTTATTTGGTTAAAAAAAAATCATAATAAAACCTAATGACGCAGAAAGCAAAAATATCAAAGTCACACCTGAAATCTCACATCACCTTTATCTTTGACCAGAGACTCCAGCTCCTCAAACAGCCCATCATGCCAGCGAGTGATGTCGATGTGCAGAGAGTAATCACAGCACGACTTCTTGTCTGCCGTATCCCTCCACTGGTCATACGCTGCCAGTAAACTACTTCCCGGTTCAGGTACAACATGGTCAACTAAAAGATGAGCAGAGCATAACGATTAAAAACATGCTTAAAAATTACAACTCTGTCCTCATTCACTCACCCTCAAGCTGTTCCAAACCAGCATTAATGAGTAAACAATGACAGAATTGTCATTTCTGGGTGAACTATCCCTTTAATACAGTATGTTAAAAAAGCAGACTCCTGTGTGGTCATAAATGGCTAGCTGACAATATTTCAAGCAATGACAGCAGTCTGAGATGCTATAACTCATCAAAAACCTTTTCTAATTCTTCCATAATTATGCATGGTAATTTTATAAGCTGCTTATGCTTAGGATTCTGAGGGTTGGGTTTTATGGGCATACATTTAAGACTTTTTAAAGACCAAGTATAGAAAATGTAAGGAACACAATGTGTTGTGTTTGCAAAACTTCAAAAAAAATGTGAAAACAACTTCCAACTGATCTCTATTTTAATTCATTTTATAAAAAGAAACTTGGATCAGAAAAATAAGTTTTCATACCCTACTGACAGATGCTTGTTCTTGTTTTAAACAATCTCACTTAATTTTGCTTCATTTCGCATCTCAAGTAAATGGATCTTGATTTAAGGATGTTTAGATATATACAGAGGAAGACATAAATTTTAGCAATGCATGCAATATTTAATGTCATGACTTTTTGATTTAAGACTTTTTTAAGGCCTTCGTTTGTGGAAGGGCAAATTAAGACCTTTTTAAGACCCACAGAAACCCTGTGAAAATTGAGTAACTGCATGGATTTTGTACTTTAAAAAACTTTCGTCAAACTGCAGGATAACTGGAAGAAAAATACGGATATAGCAAAAGATGATTAAAAATGGTGAAAAAAACAAAAACAAAAATACAAATAGTTATTTTCATATGGTAAATTGCTGTAAAACTTGTCTGGTATATATACCACATTTGCTGTTTACACAAGCAATAGGTTTCTGTCTTTTTGCAGATACCATTCACATGTCTGACTTAACCGTTTTCTTTGAAAAGTGCTATCTATTTTAAAGTATTATGTTTAAAATTTTATGTACTCAGAACTAACTTGTTTCTTGAACTGTTGCATAAAAGCAATATCACATGAAAATCTCGAGGGGGGGGGGGGGGGGTGTTCATTTGTTAACTACCCAAACACAGATTGTTTAAAACTTCTCCATAAAGTCAAGATTTGTTTTTGTGTTTCACTATTACTTCAAATAATGCATTTAAACCCAATGATTTCTGTGTCTTAAATGACTCCAGTACAGCAGCTTATCTGAGGAAAGTTGAGCAGAGGAGAAGAGAACAGAGAGTGACAGCGCTGTGACCCCAATTCAACTGATTTTATGAGACCCGACAAGCTCTTATGCCCTAATACTGTACAACACACATACTTTTAGCAGAGACCCTCCTTCCTGTCCCACTAGATTTCCATTCTGAGTTTAATGATCTGATAACTACTGTAAGTCTTCTGCTCTCTTCTCCTCTGTCCATATAAGATGTTGATGTAGTTACATACTGATCATGGTGGTTCCTCCTGCCAGAGCAGCTCTGGTGCCATGATAGAAGTCGTCTGCCGGGGTCATGCCCAGGTGAGGGGCCTGTAGACAGGTGTTCACATCGATGCCTCCTGGGATCACAATGTGCCCGTAGGCATCCACTGTCTTCACACCGGTTGGTACGATGAGGTTCTCACCAATCTGCCTGCATGCCAGAATAATAAATCAATACAAATTGCTTGTGATGTCCCTCATCAAATTGCTATGGATAAAAGAATTTGCTAAATGAAATTAAATGTAAAATCTTACTTAATATTAAGGCTAGAGAATATAATATATAATATAATATAATATAATATATCAATTAAAAATAAATAAATAAAAGCTCATTTTTAAATCAAAGTTTATAATGCTTTTGAATGTTTTATGGTTGATATGCAGATTTTTACAATAATGAAATCTTATTAAGGCTAGTTATGCAGACCTGGCAACCCTGAATATACTTGCAATTAAAAAAATAAAACTCATTTTTAATGTAAAGTTTAAAATATTTTTTAAAGTTTCAATGAACATGCAGATTTTTGAAATAATGAATTCTCACTTAATGGTTCCATCTTCAATGTAAATGTCGGCATAAAATGACTGGTCATCATTTACGATTTTTCCACCTTTAATAACGAGTTTATCACTCTGTGGAGAAAAAAAATACATACAGTATGACTTTAGTGCAGCGTGTCATTTCAAAAGTTGTAAGTGCTGTAACTTTAAAGTGATCATTCAGTTACAAATGAATATATTATTATTTATAGAATTAGAAAACAAAACATTTGCATAATGCACATATTCTAACTTTAACACAGGTTTGATGTCACTGACACTAAGAATTTGATATATTCAGTGTCAAGATAACCAAAAGATCACTATATTTAACTAAAATGCTTTGAATTTCACTGAAACCGTGCTGACCCAGTTCCAGAAAGCTTTGGATGTAGATATACAGTGATTTCAAAGCACAAAGAGCTGTATAATGCATGCAAATCCTTCTATGCAATATTCAGCGTTCTTTAAGGAGCTAATCAGACAGATGATATCATTCAAAAACCAGACATTTAAGAACCCAGACAGAGAATACAAAAGAAAGATAACAGTCAACTCCATTCATCTGTAACAACACTTTTCTATTTACTCCATTATTCATGCATGACTGCTGCTGTTTTGCATGAATTCATAGCGACGGATACTTTTCACTGTCCTTTTTTTGCACCATTTCTGATAATCCCAGTTACAGGAGACCAATGCCTGTTCACTCACCCCTGGCATGGATCTATGCCAGGCAACTGGGCTTGTTAGGTCACCCAAGCATGAAACATCATTCACGGTACTGTTCGACAGTGCCAACCTCAACTCACAACACAAAACCTAACTCTCACAAAGTCTAACCTGACGTGGCTAAATAAAGAAAGAAATGAAATAAACTTTTCTAGAATTCTGCTCAAGGGTATTTCACCACATTCACTGTGCCGGGGTGGTGTGCAACCCACAGAGCTTCACTTTAATGCAATGTGACACTTCCACGGGCGGCCCATCATTGGCACCGCCAAAATCCCTGCCGAGCATTTCCAATTCTGGGCCACAGTGTTGCTTGAGGAGAGACGAGACAGACAGTGAGGGGTCTGGGATGCAGAGTGTAACACCAGGACGACCCTTCATCTTACAGTACTGAAAATCTAGAGCCTTTAGTAATGAATGTATTATTAAACACTGCATGAATATGCAATTTTTATTCTCAGTAATTTGCATCATTTTGATTTTTTTAATGCAGATGTTTACAAAATCAAAGTCATGCTGAGTATGCGTGTTTCTGTGGACTGAATGTGGGTCAGACGGGGGACTCTAGCGGTCAGGCTGCAATGCCAAATTGTGCGGAAGGGAATTGGATCCAATTTGGCTGTACTAACAGCACTCTTTTCTGGGTTTTTTCGCTCCTGCAGTGCACATGGATGAATCCTCACTTATTAACCCTTTTACTGTCTTTGGGTCATTGTTATTGGTAAAGCATACACTATAATACCACATCATTTTCGTTACTTGACCCTGACATGGTCATGAAGATATAAACAATTTTTGTTTTACATATACAATTATTTTACAAAAAATAAAGTATATATACTGAATGTTCGACATTGTATTTTAATACTAAATTTTTACCAGAAAAATGAATGTAAAAATGCTACAATGAAAACCTATTAATTGTCTTTAAGGTACCATATTTTATGACAATACATGTAATTTTACTGTAAAAAAAAAAGGAGTATATTCTATATTAGTATCCATTTAAAAGTATAAATTACCGTATTTACCGAATTAGTGCTGTCAAACGATTAATCGCGATTAATCACATCCAAAATAAAAGATTTTGTTTATGTAATATATGTGTGTGTACTGTGTATATTTATTATGTGTGTGTGTGTGTGTGTGTGTGTGTGTGTATATATATATATATATATATATATATATATATATATGTGTATATAAAAATACACACACATACAGTCTATATTTTCAAATTATGTACATGTATTTACATGTATATTTATACTTATATAATTTATAATATATATATATATATATATATATATATATATATATATTTAATATACAAATATACCAATTTTCTTAAATATATACATTCATGTGTGTGTATTTATATATACATAAATATACACAGTACGCACACAAATATTAGACTATGTAAACAAAAACTTTTATTCTGAATGCGATTAATCACGAATATTTTATGTGTAACAAGGCAATACGTAATATTCATGGTAAAATATTCAAAAAGCAATTAATGAAAAGCCCTTAAAAACACCTACAAAAATTTATTTAAAAAAAACAACAACGACAATTACAATTTTTTAAAAAATTTTAAAAGTGTAAAAATATATTTTATTCTTGGTTGCAGTTATATGATCAGTGGGAAACTATGAAAGAGTGAATTAAACCAATTAATTTACCACAGCTACAATAAAGTAACTACGGCAAAGTAAAATTAACCCACTAATGTAAGAATTATATAACAGAAAAAAAAAACGTTCATGTTTATGTTTAATACAAATCCAAAATATAGGCTAATTATACCCACTGATCAATCTGTCAAAAAAATCCAAATACAATGAAATAATTCTAAATATTCCAAAATTTGACTGCAAGACTGAATGGTTAAAGTAACTTTAGTAGACAGTGTGTGTCAAAGGGTTAATAACTTTACTAACAGAGAAATTGTTAAAAAGTACATTTCTTTTTACTAATGTTGTAACAACCTTGTAATTGAACAGGGAATTTCCAAAACCATAAGCATTTGTTTATATTTCATTTAAAAAACAAAAAAAACAAAAAAAAAACTATTCCTGTTTTTGCCCTACTACAATTAAACTGTCTTGTGTTACATTTACTGTATGTGCTATGGTGTTTTGTGCTTGTGTGTGTAGTGTGCTCCGTCTGCTGTAATTACTGACCACAGCTGCTGGAGAGGCCAATTTAGTGGTCTTTCATTGTGCTATTATTAGCATGTTTTAGGCTACACCAACAAAACAGATTTTCATATCTCAAACGAGTTAACAGCTACATTGGCATACAACGATATATGGTCTGTGAAATAGGCCTTTAAATAAATCAAAGTCCCATCCCATAATGTTTGCCAGGGGCCGGGACCAGGGCTCTTGGGCAGGGCCACCAGACACACCTCTAGGCCGGAGAAAAGACTCCAACGCTCGCGACGTGCGTGAAATTCTTACATTTTGCGCAATGTACGTAAACGGTGCAGCGAATGTAGGATATTTCTGAACGTCTAAGTCCAAAATTCGTATTTTATATACATGAAGACGTCAGACCGACCGGTACCGAAATGAGCCGACATGAATGTATAAAAGACACAATGGACACGAGAAACCGGGAATAAGCCGCCGGTGCCGCCGCCATGGCAGATTAAACACATTAACACAGAAGCAGCGTTTTCATCTACATTTGTCACATCATTGCATGCATTAGTGCAGCTCTTAAATGTTCACCGGCTTTCTCAGCAGTGTTCGGAGGACAGCAGGTTGTTGCCGGCGGCGGCGGAGGCTCACCCTTGACTGCACAATAAAACCATCATCCTCCTCTTCCTCAACATCACTATGTCTTCGTTACTGCAGTCAGCAATCACTCGACGGTGCCTCGGGTTTAAATCTCTAACATTTCTTACCGTCACGCGAGGGTTGTTCTTCTTGCCTTGGAAAGACATGGCACCGGTCTGGGAGCAGCTCTGATTTCCGAGAACGCGAGCAGGGATGATGATGATGATCGGATCTGCGCACACGTCAGAATAAAGGCGCAGCGACCAGGCGCGTGGACGGGTGTCGCGATTCGGGGTGTACTTTAGTTTAAGATTACCGGGGTTCAATAGTCACTGTAGACAAAAGCGCTCCAGAGCCCCCACCCTCTGTCTGTGTCTGTCTGTGTCTGCTCACCATCTGCTGCTTTAGTATTCACACCCCATCCTGCACCCAGGGCGAGGCGGAACCTACAGAGCAGCTCTAGGTCCAGTCTATACATACTTGTTCTTAAAAAAAAAATCTTTTGTACTTCCACAAATTAACTCATTTTATAACTATAGTAAGTTAAGAGAGTATGTAAGAGTATGTGTTTTATTCTTTGGAGGATCCAGTTAAAAAAATAAAAATTAAATGAATAAATAAGTTATAAAACTGTATATTTTATATAGCCTATGTTAAATTATTGTATTCTTGGTCACAAGTGGGAGACTACAGGAGTCAAAAATCCACTTTACAATATAGCATAACTATGATTATGAAAAACTGTTAAAAAATATTTTTCTAAGTACATAAAACTAAGGTTATTGTAGTACGTTTTACACGTCTTTCTAATCCAAAATTTGACAATGTGAATGCGTTACTTGTCGTTTCTTTGTTTTTTTTTTGTTTGTTTTTTTTGTGCAATTTACTAGACATTTCTGAGTGTTTCACTAGTTTTTCCCCAGTGTAACAAGGTAAATGTAACTGATGCGCGTTTTTTTTATTGAACTATTTAAGTACAAACAAAATGGCAACAAGATACACGATTGTCACAAAGAATGTCCACTACACTAGAAACTAGTATTTCAAATAAAATGTAAAATAAAATAATCAAAATATAGCCAAACAGCTATTTTGAATTTATAATCATAATTAAACATTTCATTTCGAATGCAAGCCCGAAGGGTTAAAATACATGTGGTAGACGCCATCACAGGACTAGTCAGCTTTTTAAAAGTCCATACATATATAGACATATATATGACTGTTTTTCCACACTAATCACAACTAACGTGTCTGAGCCTCCTGTGATCTTTTTATGACAAGTTTGGTTTTTTTATAAAGCTTTGACACAAACATGTAAACCGGAATTAAACAGCTGCCAAGTTAGCCTACTTTAAACTGTAGTGAGAGTTGTATGATCTGCACATTAGCACACAAGGATAGTTGCAACAGGAGTGATTACCTCTCGTCGCCCGTTCTGCGCGCGACCGGGTCCGGTGGGGTAAACGAGGGTCTGACCCTGTGAACTGCTGGACGGAGTGGGCTGCATTTGACTCACGCTGCTGAAGTCACTCATGCTCGACGTGTCGCTGAAATTGTCCCTCTGATCGTCCACTCGTCCCCGAGGGTTTCTTCTGGCAGAACTGGGGCTGTACGACTCAAAATTTAAGGTCTTGTTCTCAAAAGCTCCTTCGATGTTGCAGAACATCCCTCCGAACTTCACCCGGGGTTTAGGGCTGTCGGTGCCCAGTCTGGACAGCAGGGAACCCTGGTCATCCTCCTGGGGAAGGAGTCTTCTCTCAGCCATGGCTCACAGGGGGAATGAGAAGCCTGATTGAGGAATCTTTGAGCTGCTGTTCCAGAGACACACTTCCTCTGAGAGAGAGAGACAGGTGCTGTTATAGGAGCTGTCCAGAGAGGCGTGGTGCTGAAATCCTCCACTCACTGGATTAGCAATGACATGCGCTCCCTCGAGATTAAGGTAAATCGATTGTTTTACAAACAATCCGATCAGAGAGAATCAATACGAAGTCCTGTTTCTGAATCTGACTCTTTAGATAATCTCACTCACAAAAGAGAAAGCGTGAGAGGAGTAGAATAGACTATTTTCCTTTACTTTTAATGGGTGGTTGGCTTGAAAATCAAGAGTCAACAAGTCTCAAGGATAAAATTAAAATAAGGGAAATGTGTCTATCTATCTATCTATCTATCTGACTTTTGTAATACAAATATTTTGATTATTTTAGCATTTGTACAAATATAAATTTAAATTAAAGAGGTCATGAAAGCTGCATGTATAGTGATATAAAAATATAAGATAGAAAAGTCATAAATTGTGATTTTATGACATACTGACCTTGCATATAAAATGATACAAATAAATTGTTATATAGGTTTCAGAGCAGTCTTTATTTATTAGTGCTGCATAAAAATCATATACACAAGTCAGCACCTTATATTACTTTTAGGAAGTCATATTGCATGCATGATTTTCATACAGCATTAGTGCTAATACTACTACTATTAATAATTATGATGATAAAAGGAAACTGCTCTAAAACCTATATAAAAATGTCTTATTGTATTAAATGTAAACATGTTATTTTAAATGCAAGATCAGTATAGTCAAGATAATGACAATTTATGAAATTACAAGGTTGGTTTATATTAATTCAACACCAAAAATATTTGTTGAAAATAGTATAAAAGTTTTCAAAAAGTATTAAAGCAGCATGAACACAATACATTGCACTGAAATTGGTGCATACATCTTAAACATTTCTGAATTTTTTTTTTGTTTTCACATAAGTTCCCCTCAAATATCACTGATCACCACTTGTCTACTGTTTATGGCATAATGCAGATAGAGGGTATAATGTAAAACTACTGTTATGATAAGCAATGCCTTCAATTTTTTAAAAAAATCTACTCTAATCCATCAGTGATTATAGGTTGCACTAGGAAAAAGTATTACAATTTCATGCTAAACAGACAGATGCTAAACAGACCAAGTGCTTGCAGATGTCGTTTACAGTGTGTCTGGTCTCATCTGTGCATGTGGAGATCTGGGAAAGTCCATCTGGAGGCTTGAAGATCTGCCCAAAGGAGAGGACTCCTGCCCCATATGCTGAATGCCTCTGGGAGTGAATGCGTTAAAAGACTTTACAGCCGGAATGGATCATATAAAAGCACAATAGCTGCAGTCTAACAATAGCCTGAAGAAAGAGGGCTTGCATTTCAACTAATATAACAGATACACGATTCATTTCCATTCATACCTGACCACTGAGATGATCTTAAAACTTCTTACACACGTGGAATCTAAAATATCGTCAACTACTGTGCAATTGAAACCGTGAAAACAGACACAATCAATCATAAATTCATAACCAGTTTTAGTAGGAGAGTGCGTGTGTGAATAAACTAAACATGCTGTTTATTTCCATATCAAATGCTCTTTTTAAATTCACATCATGTAGCAAAAATTGGTTTTCCTGCATGTTTTATAGTTAAGCAGAACCTTCAAAGCAGTGATCGTAAAAGACATCTATTTTCATTTCCTTATTTCTTAAAACACAAAGGACTCCTGGGTATCTGTGAGCTGCAGCCCATATTCCGGAGCCTTCCGCTTCCTGGGTTTCTCTTTGATTGTAAGGCTGTGGCATTTCTTAGTTGCAAGATGTAACAGAGTGAGATGGAAGAAGCAGCCGGAGGCGGAAAACCTAGATTTTTACCACTATCTCCTCTCCTCCTTTACTATCTCTCTCGTCCATGCCAGAGCTGAATTTTACCAGACAGGAAAGTATATGAGCTCAGCAACATGGCAGGTTCATAACAACTGAAATTTTATTAGTTTAGCTTAAAAAAAAAATCAACTCAAGGTATGTGCAAGGCCTCATCATTGCTTCTTTAGTAACCTCTTAATATGTACTGCTAGACACTAAAATATTTCTCAAGAAATTCTGACAAATCAGACTTTAAAATACAGTTTTGCAAACTTGTCAAAAACCCTTATAATTTGAAATTATAAACTGCTCTGTAGCGCCCTCTATTGACATAACTGCTGCTGACATTAAAGACCACCTGAGTCCTTCTTAACTAAAACTCTTGGACAAACAGATAAACTGAATTTGCATTCAACAAATAATAATAATAATAATA
>JAFVLL020029480.1:0-12154 GCA_021397915.2 Tor tambroides | reverse complement strand
CCCGTGTCTAATAGCGTCTAATAGCAGCTAATACGCGTTCTGGGCTTTGTTTATAATCTGGTTTACTTCATTGCTTGTGCATTTGCACTGAATCTCCACATATTCTTGCTGAAGGGGCTGCTGCGAGGAGTGCCATTTCAAAAAGAGGAAGCGAATGAAAAAGAGGAATAGTCCATCATGCACCTGACAGCTAGCGAATTTGGTGCTTTTCTTGTGAGACAGTGAGCTGTCAGAAAATTAGTTAACTGGAGCATATTGTGGAGAGGCAGGTAATTTAGCCTCATTGATGGCATCACATAATGGCTCACAGGAGTCAGCTCCCTGACCTGCCAGTTCTTTGTGTATAATGCAGAATTTAGTGGCATGCTCAATGCATTCTGTCAGCTGCACGATTGGATTCTCAGCCCACTGTATCTCAGCCTGCAACATATTGGTCAATTATTTCTGAGCCTGTCAATGCTAGGAGGCACTGTTATTTAGTGTGTGTTAACTTTGCATCATTAAGACGCTGCGCGACAGCGAGAGACACTCCCGAGCGTAATTTATTTTGATACGGCCGCCGATAACCTTCATATTGTTTGACCTCCTGTTATGTTAAGGAAGGAAGGAGGAAATTCGACAGCCGGCGACGGCATCGTGTGCAGATTCTTTTAATCTAGCGCTTAAGTTCAGTACTCTCAACGTCGGTGCCTATTTGTTGTTTTGTTTTGTTTTTTTATCGTTAGCCATCAGACAGCTCGCATTTCCCCATCTCCGGTTAGCCCACTTGTCATCCCAGCATTGTTATATCCAGATATAGCAGTGCTTTATGAGATCCCAACAAGAATATAGCTGCTCAGAATGCCATAAAATAATCAATCACTCTCAGCGCTGTGCATGTATGCTGCCGCTCTGCCTATGACGTAATTGTATTAGTCAATTAATATTCTCTATTTACAAGACAAGCCATCGAATAAACCGGATTACTGCTTTGACAATGTTGACTTTTATTTTAGATGAGTTTAATGTCTACTAACAAGCCCAGCAGTAAATAAACAGCCTGTGTGGGTGGTGTAGAACCAGAGTACAAGAAGCCTCGGGCTGCTGAAACCGAATGAGTGTGTGAATGGTAAATGTGTCCATAAAAGCAGTAATTTAGGCATTTGGATGGAGAAGATTAATGAGAAAGCTGAGTGAATGAAGCAGTGTCTAGAGCCGTGCCGAAAGACAAGGCCTACAGGAGCGTCACTACGGTCCTTTTTCTCCTCGCCAGGCGGATGGTAATGTAATTCATGTCGTGAGGGGTCAGGCAGGGTAAACCTGTGCTAATAGGTAGATCTGCACACATGAGCACGGGGTGGAGTGAGATTTTAGATCTGCTCTGTTTGAGAACAAACAGCCGAGGTCTGTGTGAGATTAACTAGACAAGTGCACTGCATTAACGTACTCTGTTCTCACCGGACCTGGGTCAGAGCTGACAAGTCATTAACATACTGATGCAAGACTGCAGTGCTGATTGGATAATGGAAGTTTGTATGTGTTGTAGTCATCTATTTTATATATACAAGTCTATTCTAAATATTAGTGAGCTGTGTTCTAATTTAAAATGAACCTCATAAAAGACTGTTTTAAAACACTCTACATAGGCAACTTCATCTGTGTTGCTGAAATAGCGCCCATTTAGACCAAAAAAGTCTAATTTTCAAAAAGCCCATGACAAAAATTGTGGATTTTAATCTATTACTAGCCATTGCTAAGCTTGCGTACTCCTAAAAGTTGACAAAAATAACTTTTAAACAATAAATTGCACTCAGGGCCATATCTCATTTTGCCATATCTCAATGAAATGCTCTCTAGAATTAATATGCATGTTTTATGTCCATTTAATCACCTTCTAATTAGCATTAGCATGTAGCAGCTATTCCTGAAGGCAAGATGGATTGTTAGCCAAAACTCAACCCAAGTGAGTTAGCATTTCTGGTTCATTTGTCTAAGTCAATATGTTTTTGGTTAAATAAGGTCTGTGTTTAACACAAGCTTCTAAGATAAATCAGTAAGGCACCCTTGTTTTTAAATTTTAAATTTTACTTTACTAACTCAAAATTTCTCGGAAAGTGTTTTTTACAGCCTATGTATTGCTTTTTACTATATGATTGTAAAAGTTGTATTCATTTGTGTAGATCATTATGATGAACAAAACGTATAGGAATCATAAACCTTTGTTGGTTTATTTATTTATTTATTTATTTAATCTAATCCCATTGGGTTTTTGTAGATGGACAAAAAAATGGCATGCAAATCTAGGTCACGACTGCAGTGCTCTATTAGCATTTTAAAAACAAACACAATTTGTCCTGTTTTTAAAATAAATACTTAAATGCAGAAAAAAAGAAAACACTTGTGTACTTTTTATGCACTTTTTTTTTAGGTGCACCAGAGACTCAACTTACTTTGGATTTCAGTAGAATTTGGCATTAGCGTGTTACTTCGTCTCTATAATAAGCATTGCACACTAAAAGTAACATCGCATACTAATTCAGTATTTGTGAGCATGGACACTATCTCAGGTGTGTATGTTTGGGACTGTTAGGGTTAATAGTGTTCATTATTCACTGTGCATTCTTAATTCAGCAGCCCTCCACACTGTTGAATGGCCTGTAAGAGGGAGGCCCGTTCTCCTCATTCACACTGTGAAAGGAGAGAGTCTCTGAGCCGTCAGAGCACAGGCCTCCTGCAAACCCTGTGTGCCTCTGGGGTCACCTGCAGGTCAGCAGGGTCAAGTGATACTCATACCACACTCATCCCTTACTTAGAAGAGACAGAGAAAGAGATTGAGGGAAGAGAAAGACCCCTTTCAAATCCTCAAACCTCAAACTATTAAAATGGGCTGCATAGCTCACCCTACACCATTAGTGCATGTACATGAATGATACGTCAAATTGTTCAGCTTAAGGAGTCAAATGAGTAATTTTGTCTTGTTTCCCAGTAAAAGAAATATGTAAACCACCTTTACACAAAGTTTCCTTTGAACTCATTTTTAGATTAGTTTAAAATTGTATTGCATAGACTGCATATGCTGCACCAAGTCATGTTAGATTTATGCTTAAAATACGCAAATAGGGGTAAAATGATATTTGCTTCTTAATTTTCTCTAATTTCAGTGGGTGTTTAGATATTTGTGCTGGAAAGAAAAGAAACAATGACTAATTTAACGACTAGATTAAAAAAAAAAGTGAGAGTGGTGAGAATTGTTTTCAGAGAATATATACTTTTATCTCACCCTTTTTTAAAATTTGTTTTAGCAGACTTCACTAAATCTTGTTGGATGTCTACACTTGAGAAAAAAATGGTGTAGAAGCAATTTTTGCTCTAAAATTGCTAATAAATTTCAAAAACAATTACAAAGAAACACAAGTAACACATTAAATTGAATGTGCAATTTTGAAGTAGAAAAGCAGAAATTTTCATGCAAAATACCAAAGTACCAATAATCTTTTACTTTTTACTTCAGTTTTTTTTAAACAACATACTACATGCACAATATATGCCAATGGGTAAGTTAATTCCCTGAAATAATCTTAATTTTTTTTGTTTTGTTTTTGTTTTTTTTGTTTTTGTTTTTTGTGTGAGTTTTCTTCACAAAGTGGAAAAAATGTGGTGAATGAGCACTGGGCATTAATGAATGGCAAATACTGCATCTTATTTTTAAGCTTGACTGACATTTTGAAAGTTTTAGTCATTTCTTGGATTTCCTCATGTTGGTGGAGTAATAAATTAGCGCGCTGACGTTCGTAACCGGAGAGTACGATTTACCCAGTGAAATGTCGGACTGGGCTCCATCTTGTTTTTTAATTAACATTATATTGCACAGATGTTGAGGACAGTTGTGACTTCTGACATTAGTGTCTGGCTATTAATACCCAGCATGTGACCTTCGGGAAGCTGGCATTCACTGTGGAGCTGACAGATTCATGGCTCTGTTGCCCTGAATAAGGTTGTCACATATTTTTAAGTGCTTGAAACAGGTCCAGGGTGCCATAAACCTCAGACGTTTTAATTCAGGCTGAACTGTAAGTCAGAATTTGCCGTATAAACGCTGGCCCTTGAATAATACAGACAAGGCTAATAGCTAGGATTAAAGCATTACTTGGACTTATTCAAGCATGATAACATCCCCTAGCAGCCATCAAGTTTCACCCTGTGTAAACCATAAATTCCAAATGATGTGAAGTCATGAGGTGAAATCACAGTAGCAACTCCGTTGCGACCGAAACTCAGCGATTCAGCTTCTGTGCATGTCAGCCGCAGAGCTCATGTCGTGTCTCGCAACTCCGTCCGTGAGAAGGATGTGTCTGGTTATTGTGTTTGATCAGCACGCTCTGGACTGCTGCTTGCATTGAGGGACTGCGAAAGGAGGGTAGGGTTACGGCACCGCCACTGCTCTATTGACAGGGAAGGGTGGATGTGAGCCAGTCTGCCCTCTCTGCAGGTGTTGCAGAGGTGCGGATTCCTTTCCAGCCTCCGTTCCGCCTCTGCCAGACGGGCCAGCGGCTGCCAAAGAAATGCTGAGATGCAAGCTGACAACAATAAGCTATTCTTGAGGCTTTCTTCCCCTCAGAGCGCATAAAAGTCACAAATGTAACCCTGCGCTCCGACACGGGATAAAATAATATCTCTGAATCACCTGATATTGGCAGTGGGAACAGTAGCCTGCCGGTGGCACAATAGCTGTTGCCTGGTCGCGTTGCTCGCCAGCTGGAAGCAACAGTCGACGGGCTTGTTTAAGGTAATGCGATAAGTGGGCTGCTCCTACTTTCATCACACCTCTTCCAAAAGCACAAGGCATCGGGCCCTTTTCTCAGCTGTAAAGCAAGATGCAGCCATTAAATCAGATAGGTTTACCGTATCCTGTCATAACTCATCAGACTTCCAGACAGCTCCGTAGACGTCGGAACGGTGACACGTCCTTACAAAACACTTCATGTTTTTCTAATTCTTTCCCAGCTGTAGTTAGTTTCAAGTCACTCAAATAAACCTTCCTTGATACACGTCTTGGAAATGCTTCTAAAAGGTTGCATGTGCTATCACAGGGAAAAAAGAGAAAGAAAATAATGCCACGGACTAGACATAGACATTTTCTCTGATCAGAAAAAAGAAGCTTCTGACGACTTTCATCAGTTTGCAGTGCTGTTTTTGGGGCAATCCTGGATGTCATTCATGTCAGGACTGGCTGACACCTGTCTGGTGTGTGGGGCTGGTCTGAGCTCTCTGTCTGTCTGTCAGGCGCTTGAGAGACTGTTTGTTTCCAGGCCGCTTTTGGGCCAGACGCCTTGCTGGCGCTCCAGGCCATGACCAGACTTTGAGCTCATCATGCCAGACATGACAGGCCTCCTTCTCTTTGGTGTTGAGAGTGAGTATGCTCTGTAGCCCAGTGGGGGAACAGTTTCAAAATGGCGGCTGACTTTTTTTCATCCAGCTTCTCTTAAACTGCACATCACAGGGAAGATCAATATTGTCTGTGCTAATATGCGCGGGGTGATTCTCTGGTAAGTTCGCCGAGAACTTGTAAACATCCACCTTCACTGTATACTACACTACTTCTAGATACGTTTAGTATGGGAAACTGTACACTAAATTTGCAGAAGGCAATTTAAGGCCTTAAATTGATCTGTACTTTAATCTTTAACGTTCACCATTCCTTTTACTTCTATTTTCTGATGTATTTCCATGATGCTTGTGGGGGGAAAAATAAAATTAAATGTGGGACTGGGCTTGATTTTATCTCGAATTGGTTGGGTCATGAGAAGTGGCTGTTACATACTAAAATAAATGTGATTTTGATTGTTCTATATTCAGGGGTGCACATAAGTGGTCCGCATGCGCGACTAAAATTAAAAATGCACTGTGTAAATAAGTTCTGACAGCGCATTTGCGTACCGACATGGATGACAGCTGTTAATGCACAGTTACAATTTTAGATTGACGAACTGTACTGTATAAGATTTCTGTTCAAACTGAAAGCATAATCTAGGCTAGCTGCTGCAGTTTTCAAAGCAAAACTGTGACATTTCATTCACTGACGCTCTTCCATCAGCAGCGCTAAACCCAGAAGCGCATATACTTACTTTCCGGCAACCCGCCAAAATAAAAGCTCGCTGATTTTACGTTTGAAAATGATGAAAATTCAAATAATAATAATAAAAATGATAATAAAAATATTAGCATTTTATTTTTAAGTTCACTATAAAATAATTGTATTTGTATGTAATACTCCCTTTTTATTTTAAAATAAAATAGTATTATCACACTTGATTATTTAGTTTATTATTATTTAAAAAAAAAAACTAAAAAAGTGTAATAATATTATAATCCCTATTATTAATTTTCTTTTTTTATAGTTATATTTTATGGGTCACACTCAATGCCGTGGCCCGTGTGAGGACCAAACCAAATCTCCAGGTACTCATATGAGAACCAGGCTGAAAAACTTATGTGCACCCCTGTCTATATTACTTATTATTACCAAGAGCAAGTTATTGTGTTTTTGATTAAAGATCACAAACAAAGGCAAACACTTTTTTTTTCTTCAGACTACTGCTACTTCGTAAATGTGTTTTCTGATTAACCGTTCACAAAGCAGGATGCTTATGATTTTGATTTCTTGTTATCTTTACCAAATCTGAGTAAAATACTATAAACTGAAGTAGTGACAGAAATTTTCTTTCTGATTGTGGATCCAATTGGGGAAAAAAAGCGATAAAAATTAAATAAATCAATAAAAATAAAACACAAAGTTGTTGACTATAAGATCAATAACATTTAATAATTTAGGTTTGTTACACATAAAATATGCACAAACAGGTCTGTTTGCAGAGTTTACGTCAGAAAGCTCCTTGACCTTTCCATTCCGTCTTTTATTCCATTCATCCATCTAGTTTTTATTTACTAACCTGTGCTGTCTTTGATTAGTCATATAATCTCTTGAACACGGAGGGATGTCTATGTCATGACATAGGCTGGCAAGCTTGCTGTCGGTATCACATTTTGAAGGCATCTGCTTGCCTGTCTTGTGAAAGGAGATATAGTGATGGTTTCATATTCTAACTCAAGATTAATGTGGTTTTTTACAGCCTGCTGGGAGCTGCAATTGTACATGTCACTATAACATAATATCTGGGCTCTAAAGACATGACTATTCATTTTAATGGCCTTTTCAACTCACAATTGAACATTACAATGCATACTACTTGTCTCAGAGCTCACTCATCACTCATTACGATGTCAAATCATCCTAATGCACGATTCCATGGAAGTTCATGTGCAGTAGAGCTTGCTGTTAATCAGCTTCCTTGTTTTTTTCCTATTAGCTCTGAAGAATTTTGACAAGGGGTTGTATCTGTTTTAAGTCACTACCTATATGATACACAGTTCATATGATACCCATTTTACTTATGTAACATCATGTATTTCTAGGTGAAACAAGTTAGTTTACGATTTTTGTAACAGGGAATATTGTAGAAAGAAATCCAACCTGATCCAACAGATTTGTTTCATGATTTCATGAACCCATCCATTTTCCCAGTCCAGTATTTTCCATATTTCCATAAAGCCAGATTTGGCTGGTCACTGACCCGACAAATCTTGCCTCTTTGAACACTCTTGTTTATCTTCAGATAAACAAATCTTTAACTGAATAATAGGCTTAGACCTGCTTACACGAAATCTCTCACTCAGATCAAATGCTCTGCATTATTTTTCTTTGAGTTATTGTTGGATAAATGGGGGCCATCGCTGGCCGGTACAAATATTTTCAGTTAGATAATCCAGTAATGTTTCGCTTTGCACTTTGTACAAACACACAGCTCTGTTTGAGGCCAGCTGCACATGACCAGAACGCTTTGTGGGAGCAGAGTTTGATTAAACAGAGCGGGTAATAGCCATGAGCTCATGACGTGTGGTTTACATCATTTATTTACACATTCCTTCATAGTGGCTCTTTGCTCTTTCATAGTTGTCAGTTTTATTCACATTAGCAGGTGATAGCTCATTTATTTAGCAATAAGGTGCGTGCACTTTGGGACATGTCTTCATAGATTTGTGTTATTCTGCTTTCTTGCAAATAACTTTATATAAACTTCTTGTAAATACGTACATGTACACTTATACTGTACATAAGTTTTTTTTTTTAATTTATTTTTTTTTTTTTAAAGAAAATAAAACACTTATTCAGCAATGACACATTAAATTGATCAAGTGACAGTAAAGGCATTTATAATGTTACAAAAAAAAAATCAAAATGGTTTTTCAATGAACTTTTTATTTATAAAAGTATCCTGAAACAAATATCACCATTTTCACACACACAAAAAAAAATGATAAGATAATAAAATAAAAAATAAATTTAAAAAAATGTTCTCAACATTTGATAATAATAAGAAATGTTTCTTGTGCAAATCAGCATATTAGAATGATTTCATGAAGGATCATGTGACACAGAAGACTGGAGTAATGATGCTGAAAATTCAGTTTTGCCATTACAGGAATAAATTGTTTAAAATATATTAAAATAGAATACAGATATTTTGAATTATAATAATAATAAATATATTTTTTTTTACTGCATTTTGATCAAATCATCCTCAGCCACTATTTTAGATGTGTTAACAGCAAATATGATTAATATTTTTGATATGATGATTAATAAAATGATTATGATTAATAAATTTGCTTTCTATTACAAAAATGTAAAAATTGAATATCACTTCAGCAGCATAATACAAATTACGTAGTGTGTGATTTTTAATTGTTAAATGCATTTAAGATTAAGTCATTTAGAATTTTGCATATTAAGTTAATTTTATGGTTAAAAAAAACATTTTTATTCCATTTAATACTTTATTAATCATAACAATCCAAAAAAAAAAAAACAACAACAACAGCAGCAATTTGAGCATTATCCAGTGACATACAGTAGCCTTTGAAGGTATTTCATAACTGTTATTATCTTGTGTATTTTAGCTGTATTGATCATCCTGACCATCAGCATCCTGGATGTTTTTTTTTATAATTACTTTTAATGCATGTTGTCCATTTAAAATGTTGTCCCCTCAGGGCTATACACCACGCGAGTCATGTTTAGGGCATCTCTGCTGTGTGTTTTTGTGGTGTTATGTCACCCCCTCTCAGGCTCTGTTTGTTTAACGCTGCCCGCAGGCCCGAGCAGCACGGATTGTGACCTTAGCGAATTTCCGCAGCGCATGTCACAATGAGACCGCGCCGCTGCAGGTATATGTGTGCCGCCACGCTGCGTCTCTGATCTATACTCGCCCACACAGCCGAAGAGGCCACATCTGCTAGTATATCCACTCTCACAGATTATGCTCCATGCCCGGCAGAGCCAGATAAGGATGAAATAACCAAGCGTATTCTCTAGCACGGTGCTGTGTAAACATCTGTGTTTTACCTGTCATTTCCCCTGAGAGCTGTCTCATTTCCTTTATCTCACAGCGCTCAGCATTGTGCATGAAATTTGATCCTGCCCTTTCTCCTGCTCTACATGAATGCCATTTTGTCAAACAGGGAAGACATTCTTCATGGGATGAGTCGTTTAACATTTGTTAAATGTGGCATTCGCCAGCGTGGTGGACCGCGGTTTAAATCAGTGCTTATTACTGTGATTTGAAGAGGCTTGTCTGCTCGGCTTTGCCGTAGGTGCGAACATGCGCCGTAGCTCTTGTTTTGCTCAGCGGTGTTGTTTACACATTCATTAGCAGGCTTTGGTTTCAGCCGACACTCAGAGACTTATCATGGTGCTTCATCACATATAGCCATGACAACATAAGTGCCTTCAGGAAGAATCTGCTGCTCCACCCTCACAGATACTGGGTGGTCCAGCGGTGGCCTTTCTGGAGCGTAGACTCCTGGTTTTGACTACCGTTGAGGGGTCTTATCAGGTCACATGAGCATTGTGCAAGTGCATTCCCTTAATGTGGAACATCAAAAGAACTCTTCAAATGAAGGATTCTCAACATTATGATCCTCAGGATCTATTTTTACAATCACTATAAGGCAGTGTTATTTAGATACTATTATGGTTTTTATTTATAGTTCTAATTTTTATACTTTTATATTTTCTTTTATCACAATTTTTAAGTTTTAGTAATCTTTATTTTTTAAGTTTTAGTAACTTTGTGTATTTGTCAATTTTATTTTATTTTTTTCTATTATGTGTGTGTATATATATATATATATATATATATATATATATATATATATATATATATATAGTTTTTATTATTATGTCAGTTTTAGTTATTTTAGTATATCAAGTTAAATAAAATGAAAATGTGAGACATTTCCTTGGGAACTAGCTGAATTAAAATAAGTAAGTTTTCTTAATGTATTCCATTTTATTTCATTTGACATTTGTTATATTTCAAGTACAAGAAAAGATATTTACAGTAACCCTTTTATTTAAGGATAATTGCATTTTATTGTTTAGCTTTTTTGTTAGTTTCATTATTGTTGCCTCAAGAATTTGTAAGATCTCTGTCAAGTTGTGCAGCTTTGGAAAAGGAATATCTCTGCTGTTATATCCAACTTGGATTGCTATTTTGTTTTAATGCAGATGAGCGCTGAATTCTCAAACAGAACCACCAGTTTTAGGGCTCTCTGCATGTTCACCTTTTGCAGCAGATGGAACTTAAAGATGAAAATTGTCATTATTTGTCATCATAAGTGTTTTTTTTTTTGGACAAAAAAATGTCCGGTCACTTTATTTTAAGGTACAGTTCTCACTGTTAACTATCATCTACATCTTTAGCCTCAATAAAACTCCTAATTTGCTGTTTATTAATAGTTAGTAAGGTAGTTGTTAAGTTTAGGTATTGAAGGATGTAGAATATGGTCATGCAGAATATGTGCTTTTTAAGTACTAATGAACAGTCAATAACACTTTAGTATAGGGACCAATTCTCACTATTAGCTAGTTGCTTATTAGCATGCCTATTATTAACATATTGGCTGTTTATTAGTACTTATAAAGCGCATATTCTGCATGACCATGTTCTACATCCCTAATCCCACCCAATAACTAAATTTAACAACTACTTTTCTAACTATTAATAAGCAGCAAATTAGGAGTTTGAGGCAAAAGTTGTAATTAATGGTTTGTTAATAGTGAGGATTGGACCTTAAAATAAAGTGTGACTGAACAGTCAATATGCAAGTAATAGGCATGCTAATAAGCAACTGGTTAATAATGAGAATTGTTCCCTATACTAAAGTGTTACGTTCTTTAACATATTTTCTTTCGTGTTCCAGAGAGGAACGTAAATACAGATTTGGAACTTTTTTGAATGTTATTCTACGTACAAGAGAAAATACATATTTAAAGGTGTTTTCACATCAGGAAAGTCCGCTAGTTCACTTGCTTTAGTCCGGACCAAATACAATGTTGATTTTTTTTTTTGTTTGGTGCGGTTCACTTTCACACTGCCCTTTTCGCAAATGTAACTGTAAACAAAACCACACGTGTGCTTAAAGTCATCTATTCATTGTTTCATCCATTCAACCGTACCAGAGTTCGTTTGGATGCGGACCGAGACCACCTCTTCAGCCGGGTCCCTATACGGTTGTTTGGTGCACACCTGAATGCGATTGCTGTATTCACACCTGCCCAAAAGATCCGCACCAAGGGGGGAAACGAACTTGAGTTTGATTCAATCGAACCAAACAAGACAGGTGTTAATACACCCTAAGATGCAGGTAAATGTTAAAACTATACCATAAATACAGTTCAACCCCAAGCAATCCTGTGTTTTAAGTCATGGCTGCCGTGGCTGTTTTTGCTGCTGTTCTTTTAAAGAGTCTGCTAAATACGGATCAGCTGCCGATGGAGCCGGGGCTCTGACAGGCACTCTTCTAGCTTTCTCTCTCTCTCTTCCTGTCTCTCACCCACCAATTCTCTCCCCCTCCACCTAAGAATGGGCTGTGCCTCCGGGGGCCACATCACTTACCTGCTGACACACAGGACATGATTGATGAGCAGCCTCGGGCGCTGGAGTCGACTTTGTCAGCTGCTCATAATTTATACATCTTATCTCTGTCAGAAGAAAAGACGGAGCATGGCGTATGGAAATGAAAACACGGGCCTTGTTTAGGCTTCCAGTATGCA
>JAFVLL020029479.1:0-39830 GCA_021397915.2 Tor tambroides | reverse complement strand
TCCAGATAAAATCCAAAAATATTTTATTAATTTCCTTTATAGCTTTATCGTTGACAAACAAAGAAAGAGCAGAATATACAAAGTGAGAGAGCCCTAGAAGGGATACAGATAACTACTGGACAGTAGAACATTTGTGACCCTGGAGCACAAGAGCAGTCATCAGTAGCACAGGTATATTTGTAGCAATAGCCAACAATACATTGTATGGGTCAAAATTAAATTATTTTTCTTTTATGCCAAAAATCATTAGGATATTAAGTAAAGATCATGTTCCATGAAGATATTTTTTTAATTTCCTACCGTAAAAATATCAAAACTTCATTTTTAATTAGTCATATGCATCACTAAGGACTTAATTTGGACAATTATAAAGGCTAATTTCTCAATATTTTGATTTTTTTGCACCCACAGATTCCAGATTTTCAAATAGTTGTGTCTCAGCCAAATATTCGCTGCTGAAAAAAAACAATAGAACCCTGCCCAAAACACAACAGAAAATGTAATGGATTTAATGGTTATAATGGGAATTGTATTGGTTTTAATGGAAACTATAATGGTGTCTACTGGTATGTGATGGATTCTATTGGTGGGATGTTAAATCCTATTGGGAAAATGCCCAAAACACACTACAAAAAGGAATTTTGTAATGGTTTTACTTGAAAAAGCTAATGGTTCATAATGGTATTTTAATGGATACCATTGGAATTTCTGTGATGGTTTCTATTGGGCTTCTATTGTTTTGTTTTTTTGGCAGGGTTGTCCTATCAATTTAAAAAAAAAAGACCCTTATGACTGGATTTGTGGTCCAGGGTCAAATATGTTTTTCCAATGTGAACTTGTACAGAATTTTTGGCTTGAATTTAAAAACTGGCTTCATTCCAAACATATATCAATACACCCTTTGACTGTAGTTTCAATTAAAGTTGAAGTATTGTTGAAGCATAAGAACCTAGACTTTTTGATAAATAACTTAATTATTTTGTGCAAACACTTTATTCATAGATGTAAGTTTTTAAGGTTAACCCCCACTTCAGCGGACGGAAGAATGAACTGAAGATATTTGTGAAGTCTCTTGATTACGCGACGGACAGAAACGCCCAGAAACTCGTATATGCTTTGAACTTGTTTTGTTGTTAGAATAAGGCCTTCATCCTTCTTTTTCTTTATTTTTATTTCTTTATTTTATTATGCTTCATCTTTACGTGGTTGTTGTTTTTTTTCTTTTGTTTCTTTCTATTTGCTGTATCAACACTAATGATATGTGTTCAGTTGTTGAAATGTGCCGTTATAGTTTGTATTTGAACTTTATGCCTTATTTTAAAAACAAAAAAACTACTGGGCATGTGCACATCAGTGTAGTGTCATTTTTGTCACACTGTACGACAATAATTATTGTTTTTTCATTATTGTAAGGGGTAGGTTTAGGGTTGGGGTAGGTGTAGGTGTAGACATTAATAAAACAAAATCTAATAGGTAGAAAATTTAATTTATTGTTAGCTTCCGGTTCTAGCTGCAGGTTGAGGCTAGAAGGCCACAACCCTGAAAACCGAGGCGTGTTAAATCTCACGACGATTTTTATATTAATGGACTAATACAAAAAATATTTGATTGTTTCCAGCATTTGAATAGTAACTGTGAATCAGCATAATACATTTCCATAAAATAAAATCATTAGGCAGTAATCGCAGTCGACTCTGATTGGTCCGCTCTGATCAACGCGGAGAAAAGTAACAAATGACACGTGACAACAGGAGCATTTTTTTTTTCTGAGACAGAGCCGCTAAGCCCCGCCTGCTCAGACTCTCCTGTCGTGTCGATGTCTTTTCCTCTGTTTTTTTTTCTTTCTTTCTGTTTCTGTTAACTTGTGGCCTGGGAAGGGTGTGTGGGAAGTTTGCTGGATCCTGCTCATGAGGATCTTCGGAGTTTAGATTCCAACTCTATTCAAACACACCTAAACCAAACCAAAAATATATTCATACGCGTGTGTGTGAATGTTATTGAAATTTTAATATTGGAATGTGTAGAAATATAGTGTAATTCATATAAAATGAATAGTAAAAAATAAAGAAAACTATTTTTTAAACTGAATTAAACTCAAATTAAATACATTTCTAACAATTACCTTATTGACTATAAATACATTTTCAAATAAGTTACAATTTAATACATTTTTACACCTTGCATACATGTGAGTGTACTCATAATTAATCATAATTTAATTGAATGTTCAATGAATTAATTCAAAATGATTAATAGTATTCATATTAATAGTTATTTAATAATTATTTATTTTATAATATTGTATTTATATGTATTAATTATAATGTATATGTACTTATGTATTTATTTTTTAAAAATAAAAAAATCAATAAAATAACTGATAAATAACTGAATTTAATGCATTTTATAATGACTATAAATAAATCTACATATTATATGTGCAATTGTCACTCCATTGCTTTGCCAGAAATGTGTTTCTCTGTCAATTCTCATTTCCATCATAATGCGGTTCATTTTATTTTTAACTCCATTGTTTTTATGAATGTATACTAGAGGGAAAGTTTATCATTTGAGGCCAGGATCAAGCCAGAAGCGCATGAAATGCCGGCTTGTTTAGCATTAAAAAATTTTTTTTTAAATTAAAAAGGTTTTTAATAATACATTTTTGAAATCAGAATAATCTCTATCTGTTAAAAGCTTTATTTAAATTAGCTTTTGCCTTTCATTTTAATAAGTTAATTTGTCTTGTTAACATATTAAAACAAGGATATAGAAGATAAACAAAAAGTTCTGCTTGTCTCATCATCATGTATACTGTCAAGATTACATCACAATTGAAAGCTGAAACCAAATACTGAGAACAAACATAAATTTATTGCACAGTAAACATAATCAATACAGGAGAATACTTGATTTACAAAATTAAAAATGTCTACAAACAGAACATAACATCCCAGAATTAACCGTTACCTACATACAAGTATGTTGAGACACGTTTTATGTTGTGCACTTAACAATAAACATCATTTTATTTATTCATTAAGAAAACAATGGTCTTACATTGGTCCTAAGATGTTTCTGACAACTCATACTTCATATGAGAAATTCACTACAAAAGCAGAAAACATAATGGGAGGCACAGAAGGAGATTTCGAGTTTAATAGCTACCTCTCTATTGCCAAAACTAATATGTTCTATTAGATATGATATTTGATCAATCTTTCCCCCACAGGGAAGGCCTCACACCAGCTGTACTACACCTGTTGTACAATTACAGTACTGTTCATTAGTTGCAATAAGATATACTCATTTGTTTCTCATTTTCCTGAGATGTAACAGACAAGAAACATCATTCATCTTAAACTAAGCCCTTTCATTTCTGCCTAAAAGAATCCCGGTTCATTCCTGAGGCTTCAGCACGAAGACGGCGTCATCCAGCACGTAGTAGTCCTTGTACATGTCTCCTTCACACAGATACGGCAGGCGAGTGACGGCCTCCACCTCGAACCCCACCTTCAGGAACACGTCTGTGCTCAGGTACGTCACCTGCTCCTCCCACGTCTTGCCCTCCACCTTGATGTGTTCCTTGGGTCGCACCCAGGCCCCGCCTTAAAATACAATAGAATAAGTCACAAATTAAACCAGAAACATGAATGTATAGCAAAAAAAAAAAAAAACAAGAAAGGAAATCTTTTAAAATCATGATATGTGACCCTGGAGCACAAAAGCAGTCTTAAGTCGCTGGGGTATATTTGTAGCAATAGCCAAAAATACATTGTATGGGTCAAAATGATCCATTTTTCTTTTATGCCAAAAATCATTAGGATATTAAGTAAAGATCATGTTCCATGAAGATATTTTGTAAATTTCCTACCATAAATATATTAAAACTTCATTTTTGATTAGTAATATGCATAGCTAAGAACTTCATTTGAACAACTTTAAAGATGATTTTCTCAGTATTTAGATTTTTTTTCACCCTCAGATTCCAGATTTTCAAATAGTTGTATCTCAGCCAAATGTTATCCGATCCTAACAAACCATACATCAATGGAAAGCTTATTTATTCAGCTTTCAGATGATGTATAAATCTCAATTTCGAAAAATTGACCCTTATGACTGGTTTTGTGGTCCAGGGTCACATATATGTAATATGTTGTATAATATATAATTATTACATTTATTAATTATTCTTTATTCTCCTTATTCATGCAATCATTCATAATTATGAATTAAATAAGTATTTATTCTTTTCAGAATGATAATTAATCATTCTTAATAAAATAAAGGGTTCTCCTCTATCAGATAATTTCCCATTTTATAGTTTTATTCTGCATGTTGGTTGCCTCACATGACTTTGATCTGCTGCACAAACATTAATAATATTTTAACAAAAGTTGACCATTTTGTTTTCTAAGAAATAATAATAAAAGATCATACCAAAATACTTAAGGTTTTTAATCTAAATTTAAAAAATAAATTCTAAATTTGTTTCTTTCAACAACAACAACAACAAAAAAAGTAAATTTAAATTATTTCTGAATTAAAATGATGAGTTTTATTGTATGTATAATGCATTGTAACAATGGAATTAATTTTTGAATAAACATTACATTTAGTCATTTAGCAGATGCTTTAATCCAAAGTGACTTACAAATAAGGACAACGGAAGCAATCAGAATCAACAAAGGAGCAATGATAAGCAAGTGCTATGAAAAGTCACATTAAATTTGAAGAAATTACAATAGACAAAATATGGTGTGTTAAGCTGGCAACACACAAATAAATAAATAATTTAATAATAAAAAATGAAATGTAAACAAAGAAAACATGAAAAACAAAAACTGAAAACATGAAATACTGATTTCACTGACAAGACAGATCTTGAGCATTACAAGATGTTAGCTCTGTAAGTGTGCTAATCTATAATAAAGCATCTAGCAGCAGGCACTCATGAATTGCTCAGTAGTTGTGGTTGCAGTGATCATCTTACCCATCTCTACATACGGCTGAAAGGGCAGCACAGCCGCTAAGACGAGGCGTCCCGTGTGCGGCCGCAGCGATCTCCTGATGTCCTGCAGCAGCTGCAGCGGCTCGTCGCAGCGGTCCAGCAGGTTCAGGCAGCTGATCAGATCGTACTGGAAGCCCATTCGGTGCCACTCATCGATTCCCAGCAAGCTGGAGATCCAAAGACAAGCACAGGCTCACAATCACCTCAGTTTAACAGCATTTCTAGTAAGAACGCACCGAAATGAAAATTCTTGGACAAAGCCGAAACCGAACAAAATGAAACACTGGGCTGAAGGCTGAATATGCATGTATTTTACAAATGTTTTCACCATTACATAAATCAAATAGCCAAAATGTGCTTTGTACAGTTTTGTCTTGCTTTTCAAAGAAATAAAAAAAATAATAATAATTACAAAACAACTATTTAAAAATATTTACTTTAACATTCTAGCAGATATTATACAAATAAAGCAGAATGTAACTTAAACTTAGTAAGTAAAAATATTTTCTGGCTATTTTTGAGACCCCCTTCTTGAATTAGGCATGTATTTTTTACTGTACATATAAATGCAGCCTTGCAGCCTGTTATAATAAATGTATAAATAGAGTTGATGTAATTATTATTATCATTATTATTGTCTAACTTATTTTATTTTACAGAACAACAGTAAAATTACAAATACTAACATTTTTGTACATTGATGGAGTTTTTATTTTGGCGGAAACCCGCAGGAAGATCTCAGTGCTTCTTTTTATTGACAACAGCAGATTTATAAATGATTCTCATTAAGAAATTGGGAAGATGTTTGTTCCACATATCGCATTGTCACATGCCTTGTAAAAATTATTTCAGCGCAGATTTTCCTCGTGCTTTGGAGTTTTAACACTGACAAGCTCATGCGGCGCTGCATGCAATTCATGCGTGCATTAGAAAACAACAACATTCTGCGGTTTATTTACTAATAGTTTAAGGCTATTCGCAATTTCAAATCATCATACAGTAACCAGCAACACCCACCCTTCCTCTTCTCATGGGAGACGTGATGCAGTGCTAAACAGTCTCTTGTTGTAGGTGCTTGTAATGAGTTTTAGTTATAAACGCTTCCACACTGTGACATGTTTGCTGCATTAGTGCACGCCTCTATTTGATTGCGTCCCGTCATTGTTCGGTGCAATTTATTCGGTCGAACACCAAAAGAGCTTTTTTTTGCCATTTTCGGCCGAATAATTTCGGTTGCGAACATTCGGTGCATCCCTAATTTCTACTGATGCAGGAGGTGTGTGTACCTGTAATTCTTTCTCTGGAGATGCCACTTCATTGGAGTGGAGACTTCTGTGGCAAACACCTCGTGAAAGTGACGGCCCATCACTTCTGTCACGCCTCCGTCACCGGCTCCCAGATCCAGCATCCTCTGCCCTTTCCATTCCGGCTCGATCCGGAGAAGACGCTGAAACTGGTCCTTCGAGAACACAAACATGGAGCCGCGGCCCAGAAAGCTGTGGACAGGACAGGACAGGACAGGAGGCCATGAGGAGCCGCTCATCAGAAGCAGCGCTGAAGCCTGCGAGAGAGTCAGGGGTGGTTACCCGTTGATGGAGGTTCGAGACACGACGGGGCTGAAGATGGTGGAGAAGAGCGAGTGGTAGAGCTGCATGAAGAGCCAGCCGGATTTCTCCACGCTTCGGCGGAGGAAAGCCTGTGTGTCCTCATCCAGGTGACTCTGAACGAACTGAGAGCGCACCTGTTCTCCGAGCAGGTCCGGACAGCAGTGGTACCACTGCAAACACATCCATACTATACAACAACAGCTAGTTCCTTTGCTATAAGAAGTTAACAATAAGAAGTAGTTCCTTCGCAAAAAACAAAAAACTCTATTATGATGGTCTGTATTCTTGATTTATAACATTTACATGCTACTTCAATCATTTCAAACATATCATGGTACTTTTTGTTAGTGTAAACGCAACTGCAGTAGTGATCGTTTCAAATGGTATTACCATGGTATTTTGATGAATGCTGTGGTAATGAATGGTTACCATAGTTGTCATATGTGACCCTGGACCACAAAACCAGTCATAAGTGTCAATTTATACATCATCTGAAAGTTGAATATAAATAAGCTTTATTTTGATAAATAAGCTTTCCATTGATGTATGGTTTGTTAGAATCAGACAATATTTGGCCGAGATACAACTATTTGAAAATCTGGAATCTGAGGGTGTTTAAAAAAAAAAAAAAAATACTGAGGAAAATCACCGTTAAAGTTGTTCAAATGAAGTTCTTAGCAATGCATATTACTAATCAAAAATTAGGTTTTGATGTATTTACAGTAGGAAATTTACAAAATATCTTCATGGAACATGATCTTTACTTAATATCCTAATGATTTTTTGGCATAAAAGAAAAATCAATAATTTTGAAACATACAATGTATTTTTGGCTATTGCTACAAATATACCCCAGAGACTTAAGACTGCTTTTGTGCTCCAGGGTCACACATGTTATTAAATGGTTACATTTACATGCTAATACCATGGTACATTTAGTAATGTAAAAGCAACCACAACAGTAATGCTTTCTTATGGCAATACCATGGTGTTTTAATAAACACTATGATAATTATAATTACCATATGTTATTATATATGCATGGAATTCCAATGGATTTAAAGCAATGCTAAAGGTAAATGTACAAAATCATGATCTCGCGTCCAAAAACATGGTAATATCATGGTACTTTTTCTTAAGAGTAAATGCAACCACAATAGTGATGTTTTCAAATACCAATACCATAGTACCAAAAACTATCACGGTACTTTGAATAAACGCAATCACGTCAGTAATGGTTACAATACCATGGTATTGTTTTTATATACATATGGCACTAAAAATATACATATTCACATCATAGTGATGATACCATGGTAAAATGTTTGAACATATTGCATTACCAAGTTAGAAAGAAAAACATAATTTAACCATAATTTCTTGTTCGAAAGCATTGTAATAGACGGCACTCTGTGCTAGTGTGAAACTCTACAGCAGTTACTAATAACCAGCTAAACGTCGGGAAGCATCACTCACTCACCTTCTGGGCTTCATATCCAGGTGAGTCCGTCTCAGTCACCATGTTCATGATCAGAGCTCGAGCCAGCGGACTGCGAACATACTGTCCAGTCCACATCTTTCTCATCCCCAGTAAAAAAGACACGTAAAACAACAGCCAAGCGACGAAGATCAGCGTCCTCATCTGTGGATGACACATAGCGAGAGACAGACAGACAGACAGTGTGACCGCAACGAGCGATACCAGTCAAGAAATATGATCCCCGGACCCCAATTACAGCATGCTGACAAACAAACAAACAAACTAACTAACTAACTAACCTGAAGGTGTGGTGCTGTTTACACGCACACATCTTTGTTATGCATAATCTGAACGGCAAACACATTTGGCACAAATCAGCCGAGTCCCTTTGAAAAAAATTCACTTCCTGACTGTGTTACATTTAAAAGAGCCCGACAAAACACGTGACCGCTCATATCCGACGTTACCGCCAGGCGGCGCATGGGGAGATATAAAGGGGAACACCAGGAACATGTACAGGATATAAAATTCAGCATTTTATCGCATATGCATAAATGCATATATTTCATGTTTTATGATTGTTTTATTTACGCTCTAATTTTTGCAACATGAAAACGTGATATTACCGATTTATAAGCCTTTTAAACTAATTAGTGAGGAACTGTCCTCACAGGTCAGTTTCATGGTATTTTACTGTACATTGTGAGTATACACACACCTACAGTTACTAAATTGTTTTTCCTAAAAAAAAAAATTAAAAAAATTAAAATACAACGTTAAAACCACGGGGTTTTTTTCTATTATATGTCGCCCATTATTTATCCTACTGTTTAATAAATCACATTGTATTTAAAAAATGGTTTTGTGTATGTTTATATATATATATATATATATATATATATATGTATGTATATATGTATGTATGTATGTATATATATATATATATATATATATATATTTTTTTTTTTTTTTTTTTTTTTTTTTTTTTTTGAAAAGTACACATTGCTTGCACAAATGATGATTTCTTAAAAACAAACACATTCTTGAGGGGTAAAAACAAAGGAATTAGTTGACATATTTTTAAACATGTTTTTTAAAAGATGATTTGAGTGAGAAAAATGCATCCATCTTCCGCTCAGAAACCTTATAATAAATAAATAAATAAATAAATAAAATGATCTGAGATTGCCCAGTAGGCTACATTTTTAAAATGGTTAAATATGAATGGGAAGTTGCAAGCTAATGGCACCCAGATAGATGATCTTGAGAAGAGGATGCTCCAACTACCAATAGTTAAAATAAATGTGTACAAATTCATGAAGGCAATTGTATCATCATATGTTTTGGATTGGACTTTTCCATTTCTGTCCGAACTGTAGCTTACTCAACTATATTTTAACTTTTTTAACTTCTAATTTTTACAAAGTAACCTAAAGTCGTTCAGATATAGTGCACAGGGAAAAAAAAAAGATCTACAGAGATTGTATGTAGACTCTACACTGCGCGCACCTGCAGATAACAGGCGCGTTCACACAGCGCGCGCGCTCCACGCTGAGTTCCACCTCGTGCGCGCACACAGTCCAGATTCAGATTATTATGCAGAGACGGTCCTTAAACACACACGCTACGTCTCAGAGAAATCATTTTCAACTATTAAAAGAAATAGATCATATAAATTTGCTGACAGGAGATTAAGTAGCCTACGTTAAACATTTCGAAATTAGAGCTTAACATAAAAACATAGAGGATCCTCAGTTGTTCTGCTTGACTGTTTAAAGATGCTCACAGATATTACAGAAGGAGAATTTGATATCAAAGAAGAAGAACCATGGTACGATCATCAAGATCTGGAACACGGTGAGTTATTCTTTATCTGACGTTCTGCAAAAGTATAAGTTAATAACACTTTTTAAATGAAAAAAGGTGGTAGACGAACTCCAGATTGGCTTATTTTGTGATTGAGAAAGTACGTTTAGCCTCCATTTAATTATAGTCTTCGAAGATAAATGTAATTTGTTGATGAAAACAGCATTGGCGATGAAAGGAAGTGTGTGTTGTGTGTGCTTGACTCTCCACCACATCCTGACAGGATGATATGACATTATACTCGCCACTGAAAGAGTGAAATCAGCTTTGTAATGAACTGGTTGTCAGTTTCCTGAGTTGTGAAGTAAAAGGAGAAGAGAAGTTACTAAACACCACCTAGTGACAGAGATAACCTGATGCCCAAATGATTGCAACATCGACTAGATTTACAAATACTTGTATGCATAAATTAAAAATTGTCAATTAAAATGTTTCAAATCATTGTAATTGAGTGTTTTTGCCTTCAGTTTTGGTTGCTCATTAGATGTTCTCCTCGTCTTCTTCACGCAGATCTTCATTTGGCTGCTGAGCTGGGTAAAAATTTACTGGAGCAGAACAGAGACTTAGAAGAAACTCTCCAACAGATGCACATCACCAACCAGGAACAGATACAGGAGATAGAGGTGCTGCCATCTATCTATCTATCTAATCTGTCTGTCTGGGTCTATCTTATCTGGGTAGATTACTTGAAAATTGTAGTTGGTTAGTGATTCCAAATCCATCACATTGCACACTTTTAGATTATTTTTGACCTAACTGGTTTGTCACAGGGATTTAAATAGGATAATCGTGTACCATACTGATAGAAAAGAAAAGAAAAGAAAAAAAAAAAAAAACTATTCCATTCATTGTTATTAGCAAAACGAATGCATTTAACATTTTGTCAGTTTCCCAAACTGGGACTCGTAAAGGAACTGCTGGGAGATTGTGAGTTTAATGAAAATCTAATAATTTATGACATCACAAAAATATAAAATTAAAATAAATAATTTTAAAATAACAACAACTGAAATAAAACACTTACTAAAAAAGTTTGTTTACCTGCATGTCATGTGACCATTAACCAACATCAGAGAACTGTGAACATACACGTGTTACTTAATTATTAACTTATTACCTTAAAATCTCAGGGGTACTTCAAGGCGAAAGAGGTTTAGTTGATGAAAAAGTTAGGGAATCCCTGCATTACATGTAAAAAAGAAATAACATGAATTTGTGCATTTTAAAGACAAAAGTCTTCTAAAGACATATATACATGGTTAAATAACCACTGAGTGATAAATAAAATAAAAATAAATTAGTGTTCATCAGTAGTATATGCAATGTTGAAATGTTCAGAAAACACTTCTTAAAACTGAAATCATTTTTTTAAATTCAGTGGTCAAATGCTGCGAGGCCTCTCAGTTTTCTGTGTAATTATAGCCACCTGACTAATGACTGTTTTTTTGCGTGAATGTCCACAAAACTGGAAGACTTTCATAATGTTTATAAGCAGTATAGGCTATTTTAGAAAGGAACATTTAAAAGATAGAAAAGAAGAATTAGGGAGAATCAATAAATTATGTATAATTTTTTGCTATTGTTTGGATAATATGTAATCATATAATCAATAAAAAAGTAACTGTAGTCTGATTACGAGTATATTAAAATCTAATCTAATTACAAGTACTTAATCCAGATTACATGTATCTATCTATCTACAAACCCTCTGTTCTGAGTAAACTAAAACCAGATGCACAGAAAAGCAGTGTTTTATTGACATGGTTCTTTGGGTAGTTCCTCCATCTACATTCTCTGTATAATCAGTTGATTTTATGGTTGTATAAATCTTTGTCTGTTCCAGGCAGTGATAAACCATTTTAAAATACAATGCTCACAGAAATAGACAGATATCTAGATGTATTGTATCTAAAGGCCATAAATAGAGAATGTATTGCCTAATATTTTAGATATTGTGCTAGATTTTCACGTAGTGTCAATATTTGCAAAGCACAACTGATAGCCATTAGTGCCTCCATAATGGTTAAACAGTTTAAATGAACAAAACTATAGCTAGAACTTGACTCAGACTTCTCTTAAAAGGCAATAAAATGTGTGTATATCTTAGATTTACATTTTGCTAATAATAACTGAGGAAAAGCCTTTATGCAAATAAGACAGACAAGGGTATCTGAATTTGTTAGATTAAAGTCTAATGTTTCTTTCTCCTTTGTTCAGTATCTTTCTAAACAGTTGGATATGCTGAGGTCGGTGAACGATCAGCACGCTAAACTCTACGAGCAGCTGGATTCAACCGCACAAGACCTGGAGCTGAAAAACCAAAGACTGGTGCTGGAGAACAGAGCGGCTCAGATGAAGATCGAAGGGTAAGACTTCAGAAATGCTTGTAAATGAATGCATCAAGCCAAGGATAAAATGCTTTAAATGGCGTATCTCCTGGCGGCAGACTGACAGAGACGGCAGAAGGGCTGCAGACTCAGGTGGAGGAGCTCCAGAGAGACATGCAGAAGCTGAGGCTGGTTTCTGCTGAACAGACCCGGTCCAGTGATCGAGATCGTGATAGTGTTCAGGGTCTCACATGCTGCAAAGAGAACTGTCAGTTACTCAAGTAGGTTTCTGCAATACATTTTTGCATATTTTAAACCCCCACAGTGTTTTGTGCTACAGTAGGTTAAGTACGTGAAACTAGTGGCCTTTAAACGGGCACGGTCGAGTGGATTAGTAAAGAAACAAATTAGCTTCTTCTCATTCTTAGGTTTCAGGCTCAGCAGAGCTTCCTTCCCACACACTTATATTCCTGCCAGACTCTGCTTAATCTGCTGGAGGTGACATGGACAGGGTTGTTTGATGCAAGAAAAGGAAAATATATATTGTGTTACATGCACTCTAAGAAAATAAGTCTGATTTCACAATTTTCACATTTGCAATGTTATTTCTCACAATTCTGACATCTCACA
This sequence comes from Tor tambroides, assembly GCA_021397915.2. NCBI lineage: Eukaryota > Metazoa > Chordata > Actinopteri > Cypriniformes > Cyprinidae > Tor > Tor tambroides. The sequence continues at coordinate 26,909 of JAFVLL020029479.1, read as the reverse complement.
CTTCCAACTTTATTTCTTGCAATTGCAAATTTTGTATTTCAGAACTTTATTTCCCATCTTTTTATCTAACAGTTGTGACTTCATTGTTCATAATTGCAACTTTAAATCTAACAATTGCAACTTTATATCTGACAATAGCAGCTTCATTTTCGTAATTACAACTTTACATCTAACAATTGCAACTTCGTTTATTGTAATTGCAACTTTATATCTAACAGTTGTGACGTTTTTGTTCACAATTATGGCTTTATTGCTCGTAATTGAAGCTTTATATCTTAACAGCTGCAACTTTGTATCTAACAATTCTTGCGACATCATTGTTCAGAATTGCAACTTTGTATCTAACAATTGTGACTTCATTGTTCATATTTGTGACTTTATATCTAACAGTTGCAACTTAATTTTTGCAACTGCAACTTTATATCTAACAATTGCGACTTCATTGTTTGTAATTGAGACTTTATATCTAAAAGTTGCGACTGCATTGTTCAGAATTGCGACTTTATCCTCCGGTTTCATAGACGAGGCTTAAGGCTAGTCCCAGACTAAAATGCATGTTTGAGCTGTCTCAACTGAAAATATCTTGCTCTGACATATCTTAAAATATGTCAGTGCCATTGTTCTGTCTCAAGATGCACACCTGTAACATTTTCTTCGAAGGCATTTTTATAAAAGCTGCTGATATACCTTAATTTAACTAAGGCCTTGTCCTGGCTTAAGCTAAGCCCCGTCTGTTGTGGCTTCATTGTTCTTAATTGCTATTTTATATATAAAAGTTGTGATTTCATTGTTCGTAATTGCAACTTTAAATCTAACAATTGCAACTTTATATCTAACAATAGCAGCTTCATTTTTCGTAATTACGAATTTATCTAACAACTACAACTTCATTTTTTTGTAATTGCAACTTTATATGTAACAGTTGTGACTTTTTTGTTCACAATTACACAATTGTTTGCAATTGTTCACAATTGTGACTTCATTGTTCAGAATTGTGACTTTATATCTAACAATTGCGATTTCATTTTTCTTACTTGCGACTTTATATCTAATAGTTGTGATTTCATTGTTCGTAATTGCGACTTTATATCTAATAGTTGTGATTTCATTGTTCGTAATTGCGACTTTATATCTAATAGTTGCAACTTCAACTTTATAACTAACAATCGGGAATACATTGTTTATGATTTACGACTTTATATCTAACAATTGTGACTTTGTTGTTCGTGTCTTTACATTTAACACTTTAAGTCCTTTCTTCAGTTTTTCTAATTGAATATTCTGAAATACGCTAAAATAGGCTGCGAACTGCAATTCATATTGACTTTAAAGTCTCTTTTGGTTGATCTCAGAAAAAGTAAATATTTTACATAATATTTTAGTATATACAACTCCAGATTTCAGTAAAATGCAGTCTGTTGTTGTTTTGAACATGAATTTATTTATTTGTAAATTTATTTTCGTGAATTTATACCGTTAGGATTCTCATATATTTCGATCTTCAGTTATCTGACCAACAGCTCTGATTTCTAACCATGCTGCATGTATTTCAGGTACTTTTCCCATGAGCGCTCTGTTTCCACCAGCCGCTCGTCACTGAAGCGTGAGGAACACGATGAGTACTGGGAGCTGAAGCGCTCGGTTGATTCCCTGCAGGCGCAGCTGAGCACAGAGCGCGCTCAGAGAGAGACGGCCGAGCTGGAAGCTGATGCTCTGGCACATGAACTCAGCCAGCTGGAACCCAAAGCGGCGCTGCTCGAAGTCTACAAGGAGCGCCTGGCCGAGAAGGAGGCTGAAGTCCAGGAGCTTCGCCTGCTTTTGCGCGCGAGCGAAGATAACGTGTTCCTCCCATTGGATGATGAAGCGGGCGGGGCCGGACACAGGGGGCAGAGTCTGCGGCGCTGCAGCAGCGAGAGGCAGTTGCTTAGTGACGAGCAGCCTGCAGTGAAGCATCATGGTATCTCTCTGCTAAACGAGGTGGATGCTCAATACACCGCCCTGCAGGAGAAATACGACACGCTGCTGCGCCGCTGCCAGGGTGGGATGCTGGAGCTGTCAGAGAAGCAAAAAACTGGCCAAACGCGCACACACTCGCCGGGTGTAAACACACAGAACGATTCCCAGCAGCCCGAGTACAAAGCCCTGTTTCAGGAGATTTTCACCTTTATCCAAAAGAGCAAAAAGGACCTGAAGGAGAACAGGATCAAGCCCGGTCAGGTTGAATGAGGCACTGATCTGCGTCTATAGCTATAGGTTTACACCAGGTACTGTCTAGTGCTTTTATTGCCACTTTTATGACCTGGTGAGTGTATATAAAGCACTTTTGTAAATATTTCTAAATGTTACTGTAAAAAAAAGGCTGTAAACTTAAATGTACTGTAACTGATTTCTGAAGCAAACATTAAATCTTTGTGTATTTATAGTGGAGTGAATCTCACAAAAACATTTCCAGATTATATATTACCACATAATCAGTAGAAAAAAATTATATTAGCATAAATCAATTCAATAAATAAATAAATATCAAATAAAATACAGTAAAGCCTTTTGTATAAATGTAAAAATATATCAAACTATTTTAATAAACATTATCTAATGATCTGAGAAGAATAATATAATAAAATGGGGGTCTGTAAAGGTTGTTGTAATACAGTTTTGTACATAAGTTTTACTTTGAAAATCACCCTCTGACCAGAAACAATTAAAAATCACTGTAAATTAAAGGCAGAACAGATGCAAACGTTAGAAGAACACAAATATTTATAGGTGTTTTACTATTTAAATATATCATTTGTTGGTCTGAGTTACAAAGAGTGCTTATTTGCCATGAAAAAAAATGAAATGCAATAATCATAATAATACAAAAATTGTCTTTATTTTTTATATTTAAATTTACAATAGCTTTGTGAAATGAAGCCTTTTAGTCATAACTGATCTCTGCATTTGTTAAAAGAAAATTATCCATTATCCTGAAGGTGTCAAACAGTTACTTGGAAAATATAAAATCGGCACGTGAACTTTGTGACATCACTAGTTCACGTGTTTCAGGTCATGTCAGTACCATTCATTCATAACCCCATAACAGGGCAAGCGTCTCCAGTCGAGCGATTGCATGTGAACTTTCACCTGTATCAGTGCAAATGAGAAGACTGAACTTTATACTGCACATAAATGGAGTTTCCACCCAGACTCTTGGACGTCAGAGAACATCATCTTCAGTCCCAGAGGAAAGGCTGCTTGTAATCAAGGCCCTTGATAAGATTTGAGTGACATCGCAGCATTAAGTAATGTATTTATCAGGCTGACATGCACCATCTGTTATCTTCAATACAGATGCACTGCACATTAGAGATCGCTCTGGTTTGTATTTAAAATGGAAAAATTACAAAGGCATAATGTAAGCTTAGACACTGGGTAGAATTTAAGGAAACATACATAATGAGAACTGACTTATTTTGACACTTAAAAAAGAACCATTTCTAGCATATTGGGAGAAATATGAAGTACTGTAATGTAATCAACGACTGTGTCTATGTAAATTATTAACCTCAAAAACAAAAAGTATAGCCCTTGTTCTACTGATATATATTTTCCCTGTATTTCCTTAATACTACATAAAATATTTTCTTGAAAAACCAATCATAAAAATGAAGTATAATAATGTGAGTTTCACAGATTTTCTGCAGTTAACTGAGCATTAGTGTTTATCAACTTGAGAGTTGGTTTTGTATTAGCCTTGCTCAATTTTTTGTCATATAAATTAAGATAAAAAACTGGTTTATTTTTGATAAGGCTGTATTTTAGTGTCCTTGTTACACATTATTACAATAATAACAGCAGATAATGCATAATTACATGCAACTAAATCTAAACCAAACTCTATATAAAGTTAATATGAACTAATTAATAATATTAACAATGTTTAGTATATACACTGTAACAAAGACACCTTAAACTAAAGTGACAGATCGTTTCAAAGCAGCTTAAAGATAGGACAGTGAACAAATACAAATAACAGTGTTAATGCTGTAGAACTGATCAATTATGAAATCAATTTCAGCTGTAAAGCAGCTCTACAGAAGACAATAGTTTAATTTTTCAGCTCAGTTTATTTCGCATTTTGTTCTCATCTGATAATGCCACTGCAGTTAAATCAATAATACTACTGAATGCAAATTGTCTTTTGTAGGATAAAAAAATAAAACAAGAACTTTTGAAGATGAGTTGTCAGTTGCAACATTTATTCAGAATGACATACAAATAAAAAAGGTCAGACTTGGGGTTCTCTGCTGTTTGAGTGTGTGACTGTACAGACTTGGCAACGATATCCAGAATATGAATATGTGGAATGCTTAATAAACAGACGGACAGTGAACGCTTTCTATGCAGGTGTGGAAGAGACACAGACACGTGCATGATAATTGTAAGACTGCAAATCATACTGATAGAATATTTCCCCTGAATAACTAAGAGGCACTTTCTTTCACACCCAAACACAGTTTAGCAACTTCAGCAAAAATCCCAGATCACTTGCATGACGAGAAAAAAAAAAAAAAGTAACCATTATGCATTTTTTATTTTCAAAAGAAATTAATGTTTAAACTGCTTCTGCATTTATGCAGAATGCCATGAACGGTCTGAAATAAAATGGACAAGACTGCAAATGTCATTCAGAGCTTCACAATCCGATGTCAATCTCCCTTCAGGTCCAATAAATATTCATGAGCATTGATTCATATATTAGATTTTCAGGGTTTGTCTGTTAGAATTGATCTAATCTGCTCCAGACTCAATCAACGTTTTGTCCTTTTTTTTGGTTGTCAGAGCTGTAAACATTTCAACGTGAGCTTCATTGCCTTCATTTGACCCAAAGAGAGCGGAGAAATTAATATTTCAGAGGATTTATTATAATCTAGTGCTCTTCAAATGTGTCCGTATCCTGCAGCCTGTTTTCTCTGGGTTACAGTAAAGTCATTCTTAAATGTGGGACAAAATACCAAAAAAAAAAAAAAAATCCTCAATATGCAATAAAATCAAGGAAACGATTAAACCAAACATCTTTTTTTCAGTCAGCTAAAGGTAAGAAACAAGGCCAAAATCTGCCGACAAGCTCCCAAAGGCCACAAGCAGGATAAAATGAGCTGAATCATGATCTCCTGTTGTTTTTATTAGCTATACCTACTTTCATACTAGGTCATAAAAAAGAAAGCAAAAGAAAACCAGCATAACTGATCGTATGCGTTCAGCACACGTTAACTCCTTTCCTTGTCCTTCAATTTTCCACAAACGTAGGATCGAATGGATCTTCAGCCCTTTTGGTGAGATGCTCATGTGACCAGACGTGCGTCCAGAAGGGTGACCGTATGCAGATGCTCCGGAGTGGGCGTGTGCCCGGGCCGGTGGTGTCAGCCGAGGGCAGTGATTGGTTGGTGTGTTGGCTCTGCGTTCACTCTCACTGAACTCTGAGGGAGGGATCTGTGGCGCTCCGGCTCTCCTGTCACGAGGGAACGGTTCCCTTCAGATACCACATCCCTCCCAAACTCATGCAGCACTCCTGAACCAAACACAACACTGCTGTCAGCACAGTCTCACTTCAACAGTACTCTTCATTCAGACGCACACGTCACACTTTACCAGCAGCAGACGGTTTAAGAGTTAACAATGACCGGCACACATGTTAAAGGAACACTCCACTTTTTTTGAAAATAGGCTCATTTTCCAACTCCCCAAGAGTTAAACAGTTGAGTTTTACCGTTTTTGAATCCATTCAGCCGATCTCCGATCTTTTCACGCAGCACTTGAAAGTAGTCCCCATTTATATCATAACTAGTTACCTAGCTGGGGACTACTTTCATGCGCTGCGTAATATCATTGCGCCTGCTGCACCCATGGTACGGCGGCAAAGTTCCTTGATTATTACGCCGGAATGAGAGTATAGTTCCTAGCAGCAGTGTACTTTGGGATAATTCTCAAATCTGTTTATAACAAAATATTCTGGCATCATTTCAGTCAGTCTCTATTTTCCACAGCTGGAAAATCATGGCATTTCAGTGGAAAATTTAAGAATAACATCAGTCATTTTTGGCAGGGTTCATTGTTCAAATCAGTTGGAAGCAAGTCTTGTGCATTCATTGGAACTTATCTCATTATGTGGCAGTCATTTGCATGTCTGTACATCACTAATGTATTTATAAAGCACTTTGTGTTTGTGTGATTTGTGTTGGTTTTGTTCTTCATTTCACTCTGCAAATCTGTTCATGATTTTTGGTTTGGCAGTTATTTAATATTCTTGAGTTTCTTTGGTAGTTGTATTCAAAATTCATCTATCTGGTCTTCAGATACTTACCACCATGTCATACCGTCTAAGGTTACGTCTAATCATACAATCCTGCTTTCTGGTTTGATCAATTACCTTGATGAGCTCAAACTTCTTCAAGCGTTCTTTGATGATGATGCTAACCAAGTGAAAATGATTTACCTGTGATTATTACTTCGCGGAGGCTGCTTCAATAGCGAGTCATATATTATACTTCATATGATGTCGATACATATTCAATAGTATGCTCACCTTCTTCAACTCAGTGATTAGCAACTGCAGTATATTTACCGCATTCAGTGTCTGATGATGAAACAAACTCTACTAAAGTTTCTATCGTGCTCATATCATCTCGTCAAAACATCAGTGTGGTGTTCAACATGATCTACCATCACTGTAAATAATTAAATGCCTTTAACTTTGCTACAAGCGCCTCTTTAAGCATAAAACCTCATTATCTCTGATGCCATTAATTACTAAACAGTATCGTAAGAAGTACAATCTTTCTTCAAATTTCATGATTTGTTGTTGTGATTGAATGAACATTTGTTTGATATAATTATCATATAACTCTGTTTTACTTCTTTAAAGTGATATGATCTCTCACGGTGTAAAGTCTCAGTCTTTGATACCATAACTTCATTGCTGCATCTTTATATTTATACTTGTGATTGTCAGTTTTGGTGAAAATAAGATTACCGGCATTCTATACTCTAAGTTTGCCTTAATAAAGATCGAAATTTCTTGTTTATATTTAAACGTTATGAAGTAAAAAAGTTAAATATATTCTCATTATAAATCATCATATATGCGCCGCCCTGCTTTTATTGTAAAAATCAGGTGAAGCTTGATCTTTAGTTCGTTAATGCAGTGGGGCGATTATAAGCATATTCTCTTTATTATATCATTTACATCGAAGAAGCACATTATCTTCTACCTTTGACAATGAAAATCTAAAGCTGCAGCTGCTTTTTCTCTTGAAATTATTTATCGATTATATGTGAGATTGCTGTAACAACTGTCATCATTGTCACATGAAGATATACTCATCAAAATGGTCGGATCATAATATTTAATAACTCAGTATTGTTCTATATGAGATGAATTACAATCAATCATGTTCTAAGTGTCACTATGCAGTGCTCTAAATTCAGCTGAATGGATTCAAAAACGGTAAAACTCAACTGTTTAACTCTTGGGGAGTTGGAAAATGAGCCTATTTTCAAAAAAAGTAGAGTGTTAACACTTTAGTATAGGGACCAATTCTCACGATTAACTAGTTGCTTATCAGCATGCCTATTATTAACATATTGGCTGATTATTAGTGCACATATTCTGCATGACCATATTCTACATCCCTAATCCTACCCAATACCTAAACTTAACAACTACCGTACTAACTATTAATAAGCAGCAAATTAGGAGTGTATTGAGACAAAAGTTTTATTTTAAGGGGTATTTTTATTATTTTCTGCAGGTTGTTAATGGTAGCCTAAAAATATGCATTAATATGTAGGTGTTTTCTTTACTTAAATTATGTAAAAATAAGAATAAATGAAATTCATTTTATTATTATCAGTCTCTCCATCAACTACTGAATGTTTAATTTTGTTGTATTACTTTTATTTGATTTATTGCTTGTAATTTGTCATTTATTTATGGATTTACTTTATTTTTCTGTTTACTTAACAGAAAAATACTTGAAGGCTAAATTGATTTAAATATATATTGTTTTAAAAAATAAATTATATTTTTTTGCTAAATTATATGTCTGACGTTGCATCACCATTAAAATATTTCAGCCTTTCTTATTTGTTGTCATATGAGTGTAAAACATTTTTTGTTGAAAATAAATTTTTACATAATACGTGATTTATTTTTACTTGCAATTTATTTATTCATTTTATTTTTCTGATTGTCTTTGTCTAACAATATATTTGAAAAAGTACTTTCTGACTTTTTGTTTGTTTTTCCAAATAGTTTTAAGTGTAAAGCAATGTTTACTTAACTTTTTTTTTTTTTTTTTTTTTTTTTTTTAATTAAATTTTTTTTTTTTTTTTTTTTTTTTTTTGACATGCCATTGTTTTCATAACACAAAACAAAAAAAGAACGAAAAAATAGCTATTGACAGTTTATTTTTTATCTGATTTATTGCTTGTGATTTGTTATTTATTTACTTTATTTTTCTGACTTTTTATTTGTCTAACACTTGGAAAAACTTTACTTACTTGAGAAATACTAGAAGGTTATACCCATTGTTTTTACAATAACAAGAAAATACAACAAAAACTAAATAAAATAAGTATTTACGGTTAAAAAAAGTGTTTGTAGCATGAGAACTCTAGAATGAAATATTGTAAGGGCACCTTGAGCAGTCGATCCACATCTGTTTTGGTGACGGCATCTCCGAGCTCCTGCGTGAGGCGCGTCTGGATCACGTTTCTTCTGACGCGATAGTTCTTCATGAAGATCTCGAACAGAACCTGCCGGTGCTGCGGAGAAAGCAACAGCTTTCTCATATACTCAAAATCACAATTAACATGCAAAAAAAAAGTGAAAATCCCAATGAATCCGACAGCAGCTCTCAGAAATCACCTTGTCGAAGGTTTCTCCGCTCTCCCACAGCCCAAAGACCTTCTGCTCGTCTGCTGTAGCGTTGCTCTGAGGAGGAAACTACACACACCATCACACATCAGACAGATCTGGACCACACAGTGACTCCGCTGCATAGTCAGGTTTAAGGAACATTGTGCATGATTTTAATCCTTTTTTATTTGGCCATTTATTTTAAGTGCATGTTAGCTGCATCATTACAAATAATTTTGTAGCGTGAAACATTTTCAATCTAACTGACCAAAAATACCCTTTAAAGCCATTTCAGAGCAATAAATATACAGAATATATTACAGATGCACGTAAATTTCAGAATCTATATTTGACTTTATCATCCAGCACCAATTACTTGAGAAAGTTAATTCGGCTCACAGTTCGGACAATTTGGAGACACAGTTACAACGCAACTGTAAAGAAATGCATTCTAACTGTATTTGTAAGTATATCCTGACATCAAGATATACGTGTTGCTTTAAGAATCAAAGAGACTGGAAAACATCCTTCAGACTCTCAGAAATGAGTCTGGACTAATTTGTAATGAGCTTTAACTCCATTAGGAGTAGTTACATAAGTACTGTTTACCAGCTACACACACACACCCACCCACACCCTTAATCCAGTAAGCCTTAAGAACAAAGGACCAGACCACATCTTAAAATCAAACACATTAACTTAATGAGCAGGACAGACATAGACTTAAGTCAGTTAAAGCCATAAATTAACAGAAAACGGTTCACCTCTTTTTAGAGGTGCCCACATCACTGACCATATTAGCACTGGTCAATACAGGAATAGCACCAAAATATAATATTAAGATATCTGACCAATATTGCAAGACATCTGAAAAAATGAAATACTTAATACAAAATTTTTTGTATTCATAAAATAAATACAAAATCTTTTGGCCACATATATGGCATGTGCGTGCTGATGCATGTGCGTGTTACCTAAGCAGCAGCGCCATGCGCATGCGTTGTTTACATGAACCGGAAGCCAGCGCATGCGTTGTGATACTCTCTCCACACAATGGCGGCTCGCCGCTGCAGACGGGATGAGGAGTAGTGGTCGACCGATATATCGTCAAAGCCGATATATCGGCCGATAATTGGCATTTTTCAAATACTGGCATCGGCCGATAAGTTTTTCTGTTTGGCCAATGCATTTGAGACTTTTATTTTGACGGCGCTGAGAGCGGCAGCGCCTGAGCACGCAGTGCTCACATTCTCCTTGTTCGCTGTCGTTGTTAACAGTTCTGTCTAATACGGAGAGAAGTCTGTTCAATAATCAGATAGAACTGTTAAACAAAGGAATTAAAATGCATACAAAAAAGTATTGTAACGATTGTTTTTATATTATTAGTAATAGAAAAGTATTATAATACTTTCTCGTTTGCTGACAGCATTCAGCAAATACGCATTTATATTTATATTTAATATTTAAACAAATCTTTGAATGACTAATTAACATTTAATTTCACAAACCTTGCAAACGTAGTGGAATCCAGCTCTGAGATCTTATAAAGTGTGCATGTGTATTCTGCATGATCGCATGCGCTCTGTGTGACGGTCGGTCCGTGTGAACTGAATTCTGACAGGAGGAGAGTTCAGCTTCACTCGAGACGCGTGACCGACAAACTTTAAATTTGTGAATTCAAATTATGCTGCACTTTATGCATTTGCCCACTGTCATATTCATGTCATTTTAACAGTGTGCTGTATATAAAATGAGTGCTACCTTAGCTTTATTTGAAAATAACAGGATTCCCAATGCACACAAACTTCCCAGAATACTGAGTGCCCTGTTGGTTACAGTGTTTACTTCCTTTTTAATTATATTTTTATTAAATATTTATTTATTTGTGAAAAATACTTTGTCATCTAAAGTATAAGTATGTTTATTTTACACATTTATTTTTTAATCCATTTTCAAATGATTTCAAATTTCTTAACTATTAATTAAAATAAGCAAAATTATATCGGCCACCCTGCTGTCCAAGATATCGGCATTGGCCGTCAAAAAATATATCAATATTGGTCGACCACTAATGAGGAGGAGAAGAATTGTTGTTTAAAGTCGTTATTTTTGTTTTCTTTGCGCACAAAAATTATTCTCGTAGCTTCGTAAAATTACGGTTGAACCACTGATGTCATATGGGCTATTTTACCGATGTCCTTACTACGTTTCTGGGTCTGGGAACATTGCAGCTTCATTGTTGTCTATGGAGGGTCTGAGAGCTCTCGGATTTAGTCAAAAATTTCTTAATTTGTGTTCCGAAGATAAACGAAGGTCTTACGGGTTTGGAACGACATGAGGGTGAGTAATTAATGACAGAATTTTCAATTTTGGGTGAACTATCCCTTTAATAGTGAGAACTGGTCCCTAAACTAAAGTGTCAGCAAATTATTTATGTAATAAAATAATGGTCAAATTAAATCACATTAAAATCACTGTGATGTTAATGATGTAGCTAAGTTTTCTATCTGCTAAAATGAATAAAATGTAAATATTGACAAACCATAGTGCATATTTTTAATTGTTGAATCACAATCTATATTGGGCTTATAATTAAAATTAATATCAGTGCATCTATATGTGTTTTCCAAATGCATATTTTAAATCAATTTATAATAAAGCATTATGTGGTGCACTAAAAACGCCCATCATCCACAGTACTTACAGGCACCAGGATCTGTTTGCACTGGCTCTGGAGGATGGTGTCCTGCAGCATGCGGTCCGTCACGTGGCCGTACACCGAGTGCCCCGTGGGTAAACTGGCCAGATGCAGGTTAAACAGCCTCTTCACTTCACTCAGGCACAAAACATAGTGCTTCCGGAAGGTGCTCCGCACAAAGTCCTGGAGCTCCGGGGTGAAGGCGTGACCGTGTCCGTTATGAGGGTCCGAGACCGGAGAGGTAGAGTTGGGGTAACCGTTGATGGAGCCGTTTGTGATCGGGCCTGACGTGTCCATGGGCTCTTCAGAGTCACTCTTGGGCTCCTGTTTGACCTGCACCAGAGCGGCTGATTCACTGGATGAGCCTGTGTATCTGGACGCCTTCAGTCTACGAGCGTCCAGCTCCCTCTGCATGGCGGCGTGGTTTTCTCTAGCGTTCTCCTTTGCTGATTTCAGACGTTGGTCTCCGCTGATGTGAACGGGCTCTGCAGAAAACACAGCACCACATGAACACGCAGAAACAATACTGTTTATAAGTTTGGGTTCAGAAGGTTTAGTTTGGCTGCATTAAATTGATCAAAAGTAACAGTAAAGACATCTATAATGTTACACAAGATTTCTATTTCAAACAAATAGAAATAGCTGTTCTTTTGATATTTCTGTTCATCAAATAATCCTGAAAAATAAAATGTCTCACGGTTTCCACAAAAATATTGGGCAGCACAAATGTTTTTAACATTGATAATAATCAGAAATGTTTCTTGAGCAGCAAATCAGTATATTAGAATGATTTCTGAAGGATCATGTGACACTGAAGACTGGAGTAATGATGCTGAAAATTCAGATTTACATTACAGGAATAAATTACATTTTAACAGATTCACATAGAAATCAGCTATTTAAATTGTTTTAAATTTGATCAAATAAATGCATAGCAAATCTTCTGCCTTGGTGAACAGAAGAAACATTAAGAATTCTTAAAGACCTAAAACCTTTGAACAGTGGTAAAATATATAATATATATATATATATATATATATATATATATATATATATAGTTACATAAATATATTACACAAGTAAAAAGTCAGAACATACCCATCTGAGCATCCATTTTAGGCACAAAGTCATCTTTGGAGAAGTTAAACACTTTTTCCAACCTGCAATACAGAGTTTATTTAGAAAAACACTGGGAGACTGAGATTCTCACTTCCTATTAAGACCAAATTATACGTATGAAATCTTTAATATTCCGTATTATTTATCCTATTTAGCTAAAGCACTAGTTCAAATGTTCATGTCTTTGTAACCCTGTACAAAGTACGATAGTGCCTGCACACTTTTTTTTAGATGATCAAAACTGTAAGTCAGACTGTAAGTCTAATTTTTGTGTTTCATAGAATAAAGAAAATAAGGGGTTAATGTCAAATTCTGCAAAGTCATGTCATACTTAGACTGAATGCCCAGCCAAAGCATGTGCTGCCTTTGAGCCACATCAGGATGCTTTCTGACAAAATCATGATCCGTGGGCAACAGGAACTCCCAGCCTCGGTTTAATCGAGGGACAGACATCTGCTCCAGGAAGTCTTTAACGTCCTCTGGAGGAAGCTGTAGTCACATGACAGAGAAAAACATCAGAGGACGATATATGTGTATGTATATATATATATATATATATATATATATATATATATATATTTAGTGCTGTCAAACGATTAATCGCGATTAATCGCATTCAAAATAAAAGTTTTTGTTTACATAATATATGAGTGTGTACTGTGTATATTTATTTTGTATTATATAAATGTATATATGTGTAAATATTTTCTAAATATATACTGTGTATGTATTTATATATACATAATAAATAAACTAAGTACACGTACATATATTATGTAAACAAAAACTTATTTTGGATGCGATTAATCGTGATTAATCGTTTGACAGCACTTTTATATATATATATATATATATATATGTGTGTGTGTGTGTGTGTATATATATATGTATGTATGTATGTATATGTGTGTGTGTGTGTGTGTGTGTATATATATATATATATAAGTGCTGTCAAACGATTAATCGCGATTAATCGCATTCAAAATAAAAGTTTGTTTACATAATATATGAGTGTGTTCTGTGTATATTTATTTTGTATATATAAAAACAAACACATGCATGTACATATTTAAGAAAAATTTGTTATGTTTATGTATTAAATATATTTATAATATAAAATATATATACAAATGTATATATGTGTAAATATTTTCTAAATATATACTGTATGTGTATGTATTTATATATACATAAATAAACTAAGTACATGTACATATATTATGTAAACAAAAACTTTTATTTTGGATGCGATTAATCGTTTGACAGCACTTTATATATATATATATATATATATATACACACACACACACATATACTGATGCTTGTAAAGTAAATCAATGAAATCATTATAACATAATGCAATGCAATCCAATGATGAATGTTTCATCATCCGACTATAAAGGATAAAACATCACATCTTGTCCTAACAGCACCATCTTCTGTTATACTCAAGCACTCATTTTAATTCAGCACACAAACCTTTATGATGGCAGCAACCTCCTTTCTCATCAGGGTTCGTTCTAAAGTGAATCTCCACATCTGAAAGTGCAGGATGAAATGTATTTATGAAATGAGCAAACATTTTGAAAGCAACACTTTTCAGATCACCAAATATTACACTGCTTGTCATTACTATCAAACCAGGACACAGGAATCATACCAGGCTATGTAACCACAATATTTCACATATTTCAGCCAAAAGAGAGAAGAAAGAAGAAAAAAAAAAGAAAAACCTCACCCTTACACTTGTGAAATTAAACTAAATGCTGCTGGATGACAAGCTATTTACAGCTCTTATTTATTCATGTAACTACTATCATTATTATAATAATGTTTTTTTTTTTACTACTAATATTTTATTTTTAGGTGTATGGCTGCTGTTTTTGCTTATACTGCAAGTACTTCTGCTATTAATTAATCTTTTCCTTTCTTTTGTTTTTACGTCATGCTGTCCATGTGTAAATTGCATCATATGACAGTTCCACTATTATATGTGACCTTGGACCACAAAACCAGTCATAAGGGTAAATTTTTCAAAATTGAGATATATACATCATCTGAAAGCTTAATAAATAAGCTTGATGATTAATTGATGTATGGTTTCTTAGGATAGGACAATATTTGTCTGAGATACAACTATTTGAAAATCTGGAATCTGAGGGTGCAAAAAAATCTAAATACTGAGAAAATTGCCTTTAAAGTTGTCCAAATGAAGTTCTTAGCAATGCATATTACTAATCAAAAATTAAGTTTTTATATATTTACTGAAGGAAATTTACAAAATATCTTCATGGAACATGATCTTTACTTAATATCCTAATAATTTTTGGCATAAAAGAAAAATCTATAATTTTGACCCATACAGTGTATTTTTGGCTATTGCTACAAATATACCCCAGCGACTTAAGACTGGTTTTGTGCTCCAGGGTCACATACAACCTTGCTCTACTTTACTTGTAAGTAACCTTGTGCTGTTTCTTTTGCAGCATGGACCTTAATATTAATTAGAGAGGCAGATTTCACATTAACATGTATATAGAGAGCTAATGATGGTATCTGTAATTGTATGACAATCAGTTCATGTGGAGAAAGTCAAAATAAAGAAAACAAATGAAACTCACCACAAAGTCTCGGCCGCGACAGAGCACTTCAGCAGGAACGCCGCTGTGGGAACTACAGGTGTTTTTGGGATACAGCACATCACTGTCAAAGACAAAAAACACACACAGAAGTTTAGCACTTCATCTACTAAAACATCATGCATTAACTCAACGTAGAGAGGAAACAAACGCCATCCTCACCTCTTCACGACCCAGTTGCCCTGGGCGAGCAGCGCCACCTGCTGGATGCAGCGCAGCACTGCGGTGGAGTCGGTTCCTGAGGCCAGCAGCCCCATCAGATTGGCAAACGGCATCACCTTCACTACAAGCAAAACAAAACATTTATATAGAGACAGAAAAAGTTTGCCAGGGGCATTCAATGAAAGTTCAAAGAGGTCCGGTTTTAGCGGGGGTCCGGACAATGCTTTTTGGAGGAGTTATAAATTTCCATCTTGACAGCAGTAATTTGCAAAAGTAAAATCCTAAGAAGTTAAAATACTCAAAGTTGAGGATACTGGGACCCGAGAGCCAAAGCGGTGTGTCTGAGAATTATTATACAAAAGATGTAAATATTTTCATCAGTTGAGCTCAATTGGATTTGAATATTAAAAGGTAAGATCAGATGTTTTATCGGTCTATTATTATTTTTACATTTAGATACCATGTATGGCAGAAGGCCATGTGATTGAGAAAGGATACTGTATGGGAACATTTTTACATTTTGCTTAAAATAAGTATCCACTAAAATCAAACAAACAATGTACATAATCTAAACACTCTCAACATGAGCAGAAAAGAAACTTAATTAGTAATTTCAAAGTTTATTTTCTCTTTCCTTGCCATATACAAATAATTTTTTCCAATTATAACACTGAAATGCTCTGAACATGCTGATTAATAATGCTAAATGAAAAGATGAAAAAGATCACAAATCTGGTTTATTTGAACAGTCGCAGTCATATCTGTAACCGTATTGCTGCATTCTCATTTTTGGCAGCGTTTTATCAAAAGTATCACAGTGAGCAGCAAAATAGGTTATGTTTCTGCTACTATTGTTAAAATAACCACATCATCTGCAGCTTATGTGGTGTTTTCCGTCTTTAGCGGGGAGAGAAGGAACATTGAGCGGAGAAGGCTTGAATGAAGCATGTTTGCTCTAGATAAAAACATATAGCACCAAAAAGACTATTCTCATAAACAACCCTGAGCGATTATGGAGTGTGATGCTCCCTTGTTTTGACACGCTGCTCACTGTAAAGGTAGGGCAGGTGATTTAGGGGAGGCTAGCAATTGCAAGCCAACTTTGAAAGCATAAGATCCCACCCTCCCGGCAAATCACTCTCCAAAGCCACGCCTCCTACAAAACACATGACCGCGCAAGGCAGAGCAGAGGCTGACCAGCGACACGATGAGAGACGGTATTACAATAATAACTTTTAACAACAATTATAACAACACATTTAATTGCTTTTGTTTTTGTTCACATTTTCATTTTTTTAATGATGAACCTACAGGACGAGCATACAGGCTTATGCATTTATGTATTTATGAAGAGATGACGAGATGAACAGAGACTGTCAGTCACCTTTCATGAATAACATCACACCCCGCAGTGACAGGGGATGCCACTAAAACTAACAAAATACACTAGGGCTGGGTAAAACAAAAAAACGATTTCTCGATTTTAATAGATTCTCATTTTTATGAACCAATGTCGATTCTCAAATCCCAATCGATGCTGTTTTCAGTTGATGAATGAACCGTACAGGTAGTGCGCCTCCCATCCAGTAAATCGCAATAGGCTAAGCTTTGTGTGTTGTTTCTTTTGATATGAAACAGTCTCAGATTTCAAATTCGGTCCATTTTATTAGGAAATTCAAGCAATAAATACCGTTTTGGCGCTCTTTAATGTGGCGTGATAGATCACTGTAGACACCTCAGATCAAACGAAGCAGCAGCGCAAAGTGCTTTCGCTTTACTACTGTACTAGTAGGTACTCGCCTGTGCGTAATCGAATGCATAGCAAAAGACTCGTGAAATGTTATTTTTGTTCTGGAGCTAATGATCCTGTGCTCTTGCAGCCACACTGGAGCGCACTCTTCACCAACTGGACAGGGGTGGGAATTACAGTTATAAATTACAATAGATCACCCTCAGTGTAATCTGTCAAAAGGACGGACGGCCTTCAGATTTCTCCATCACTGCTAAAAAAATTCCATCAATGACAGAAAATTTTTAAATCTGGCAAATACATACATTGACAGGCAGGTAGGACAGCCTATCGTAGCCCTCGAACCGAGGGATATGATTGGACGAACATTTTAGGGTCCTATGCCTTCCACAGACGATATAAATACATAAAAATACATTTAGACCACTTCACTTAGTGAATGTTATCGGGATATGAAGAGACTTTTAATCAGCATAACAAAAAAATGTTATGAACCAAATCACCTACCCTGCCTTTAAACAGTAGAAATATTGGTGCTACTTGTTATGTCTCACAGCTCGGTTGGAACCAAGACGGGGTCCTCTATTTGAGGATGCCTGAACTAGACCTTAAACAATGAAGCAACCCAAGCTCACCATTCTTCATCAGCGTCTTGACTTGATCCCCCAGAGGCAGCGTGCGGAGCTGAGCCATGGAGAGCACGTTACTGGGACCCATGGGCTTGACGCTAAAGTACGAGACAACAACATAAGAGGAGGAACATGGGAAAAATACAAACACATCAGTGCATCCTACTGAATGCTCTTCTACTTACACTTTTTCTTCGGCCAAAGGAGGCATGAGCATGGACAGATATTCACTGAGAAGAAAAAAATACATCAGATGAACACACACATTTCACAAACTGATCCTCCAGTGTTCATGGGTAAATGACAGAAGACACTCACCGTGGTGTTTTCACCAGTTCTGTGTTTTCTGCGGTGTCCATGGCCTGGCAGTAAAGATACTGGCGCTCGTGCTCAGAACGTCCATCCTAAAGATCAATCAGAATAAACGAGAATGCATAAATAATATAATACACACTGAACGATTCCCCAAACTTTTTGTGTCAGATAAAATATTAGATAAGAGTTTATGCAGTTTTTGATTTTGCAGTTCTCTGATGTCTCTTAATGTTTACAGTGAAATATTTAATCTCTTTTGGTGATTTATTTGAATTATTTTTAAAATGGTTTTTATATAGGCTACACGTCTTGAACAAAAATATACAGAGTATAGCGATTATTTTGCCATTATACAATATTGCGATTACATTGTGATATAAACATTTCACTTTCTTGTTTCAAATAGTCACTGTATTTTTTTAAACCCAATCATAATTTATTATTAATAATAATGTTATTATTATTATCATCATTTACTGTAATTGTATTGTAAAATAAAAACAAATCTTTGATAATATTATCACATATTGAAAACCAAACCTTACTTGAAGTCCCAGAGATTTAATGCTAATATTTCAATAATTTAACAACACATTTGCATGTTCACAGTTAATGGTCACATGACATGCAATTAGAAAGCCATTTTTTTAGAAACAAAAATCACAATTTTTTTATCATCATAATCATCATTATTAATAATAAGAAATATAATGATAAAGCTATTATTACTGTTATAAATTACAACTGCACTGTAAAATAAAGAAAATATTATTTCATAATATAATGATTTTTTTTATTTTACACCACAAGTTCTAATACTAAAATTTCTGTCTTAAGTTCTTCACTTTCAAACAGTGAGACGGCAAGTTTACTATGATATCAGGAGCAAAGTCAAAGTCTTTGTAAGTGTAAGAAATGTGATTTCTGAGCTGTAAAAACGATGCAGATGTCATTAGGGCTGGACCAGAATATTCGATTATTCGAATATTCGTTCGGTGGGTTGGCATTCGATTTTCAGTTTTGAGATTCGAATATCCTTTTTTTTTTTTTTCTCGAACACCTGGCATCCCCCGCGAAACAGTTCTCAACTTGTCCGCCTGGCTGAACATCTGCACCAGAAACAGACTGTTCGCCAATGAAAGACGTTCGTGCTGACCTACAGCATGCATATATGAGCCCGCTTCTATTTGAAATAATGAACTTAAGCGTGCAAAAGACGCGACATGTGAACGGACCCTCTACTATCACAAAACCGAATGCGATGCATGCGTTTTCTTCCAGTCAACTGTCCCGAGATGCGAGCGAAAGTCTTGAGTCAGCGTGCAGTAGCTCTTGAAGTGCAGACGAGATGCGCCGATGTGAAGCCGCTTTGAGAAAGTGAAAGAGAGAAGACACGGTCCAGCTGAATCACTCACGCTGTTTTCAAATGACTGATTTAATCTGATATTTTGTGTGGATTTATTTACTCGTCTAACCTACATGCTATATTCAATAAATGTTTGCAGGTATTTCCCTCATTATAAACTCGAAAGCTGCAGGAATGAGTAAAACTATGCGATATAGCCTACACACAAATTCAGGACCTGAGTAAATATAACTCTATTATACAGAGATTTGTGAAATACAATTCCATGACTTTTACAAAACTTGTCCAGGCCTAGAAATTGCTGTTTTAAAATTTCATAGCTTTTCCAGGTTTTTCATGACCATACGAACCCTATAAAAGCAACACGCTTTCAATCACTAAAGATTGGTCCTCTCTCTCCTCTAATCACATGGCGGATCCGTTACCCCGCTTTATTCCGGGACCTCTCAATTTACAAATTAAGCACTGGGCTACCTTATTAAAGTATTGCTTTTAACAGACCTGTGTGTTTTGTATCACTAGTGCAGTGTCCGTTCTCGGAGCATATAAGCCCTGCCCGCGTGAAGCACGCCGCCTCCGGCTCGCGCTGTTCTGTAGTTTATTAAAAGTTTATTAATTATGAACCTGTCGCGTGTCCATATTGCACCAAGATGCAACACTGGACTCCCTTGGGTCCGCAGCAACACACCTGCCACCATGAAGTCATTGGATGAACGGGTTCTCACACAAAAATGCAAACAGAGCAGACACAGAGATTCCTGCCTTTTATTAGAGAGAAGAATATGTTCAGCCCCTCCCTCCGAAGCTTCGAATATTCGGTGTTGATTACTATCGAAGCTTCGAAGCTCAAAAAATGGTATTCGGACCAGCCCTAGATGTCATGCGTTTGTTTGATGTGATTTACAGTGAGATTAGTGTGCTAGGATGCGTCAGTCAAGTGTGCTACGGTGGGTCACATGATCACACGCACCTTTATACCGTGGTAATGCAGGTGAACCCAGGGCTCTTCAGCCTGTTTCTTCTGCAGGAACTCGTACGACTGGATGCGGCGCTGACGGGCCTGTTCTGACTCGGGCCGGGAAAACCTCACCTGGTTAAAGGGCAAGTCAACAATAAGAGCAATGAGCACGAGAACTCGCTCAAACACAGATCATGACTCAGCATTTTGTTCGATACTTTCCAAAAAAGAAAACAACTGCATGAAGTCTTACAGTGATTTGTTTAACATCTTCTTCTGCCTCATCCTGAGAAGAGTCTCCAGCTGCAAATGGACACACTCATTAGTTCTTAATTATCTTAATAATACTCATTATCTTAATAATGCATCTCACATACTGCTCAGAATTCAACAGTATTTAAATATTCAGTTTTCCAGTCTGGTTTTCACGAGAGCACCTTGAGATTTGGTCTGGTGCTCACACTGCACATAGTTTGACCCGTTAAATATAACTATAAAAAATATATATAATTAATAATAGTAACAATAGTATTATTGCACTTTCAGTTGTTTATTTTTTAAATACTTTTGTTTGTCTTTTTGAATAAAAATACAATTGTTTTATAATACACTTAAACAATACAATACTAATTATTACATGTATTTATTTATTTTGCTTTTTTAATTGTTATATGAATTTTCAATATTTTCAAAACTAAAATCAGCAAGCTTTTATTTTGGTGGGTTTCTGGCAAGTAAGTATATGAGCTGGTATATTGGTATATTGCATCTATATATCTACCAAATGTTTCTATATATAATTTTTTTCTTCCCTACATTGTTTTAAAACTATTTCCAATTTTTAAAATATTTTCTATTCTTATTTTATTTTTCTGTTAAATTTTATTCAACGTTTAGAGAGTTGAAAAAAAGCATGTATGGTTATGTGTGACAAATAAAATATTTTTATAAAATAGATTTTAAACCGTGTTATTGTAGTATCACTGCCATACTATAATATTTATGAACATTAATAGTTTTATTATTATTTTGAATCAGTTTTTCCATTTTCATTTTAGTTTATTTTAGTATCTTTGTTGTGTTTTTGTCCTTTTTTAAATATACATCTATATAGTGTTTATTAATTTTAATTCAGTTTTAGTTATTTTAGTACATCAAGTTATACTAAATTAAAATGAGAGCCTTGGAAACTAGCTGAAATAAGTTTCCATTTTAGTTGATTTCACGTAATGTTTATGTTTCTTTCAATGGTGTTCATTTTTAGTTTTAGCTATCTGATTTAAGAAAAGAAGAATGTTTCATATATAATCTTCATTTGCCCTCTACAATCAGATCTAGACAGGATACTGTACAAAAAAACAAAACAGAAGTGACCCCAAAACACCCCGCACCTTCATTGGCCGCCTCTCTTTCTCTATGTTTAGTATCAGCTTTATCCAGGTAGCTGAAGCTGGGTCTCATCTGGAGGATTCCCTGCAGTGGAGTGAGATGAAGCTCTCCTGCCACCAAAACATCAATAACAGATCATCACATCACAACATTCATGCTAACCGCTTCTACTCCACAGGAATGCGACGCCGCAAAAGCCAACCTTTGTGAAACACGGCCGCAGCGTAGCGGGATGTGTTAGTGGTCGCCTGGATCGAGGAGAACGTTTGCTTGTCCATCATTTTCCTGTAAGCAGAAGGAAAACATTACAACTACGAACACCAAAGTCTGGCTGTAAACACCGGAAAGGTTGATGTTCTCACGTCGAGTAAACGTTGGAGTCCTCCGAGGACGTGCCGTCCACATTGAGCGCGATCTGCTCGCCTTTACTGCGGCTGTAGTTCGGACTCATGGTGTCCATGGCCACCTCCACTTCAACCTGGACGCAGCGAGGAAAAACATGAGCTCTGTGTGTTTAACAGGAGAAACTTCAGAAACGAGCAGTGAAAACCAGCTTACCTTCTGCTGCTTGGGTTTAATTCTGGCCGCCAAATGAGTCACATTATCATAGCTCATAGAAGCAGGACGCACTGGATACTGGAGGGGAAAAGGTTCAAAACGTGAACAACAGTGACTACAGAAGTTATGTAACTAGTGATATATGTGACTAGAGATAATCAGTCAATAACCAAATCTGTCGTGACCTTTGTATTACACTCAAAATTCCAGTCTTGCTTATGGATGAGCAATTTCTTGGTGCAAAATACAATACAGGTTAAGATCAGTATGAGGTTTTTTAGAAGAAATTAAACTGATCAAAAGTGCCAGTAAAGACAATTATAATGTTACAAAAGAGTTTTCTACTCAAAGGATCCTGAAAAATAAAATACATCACTGTTTCCACAAAAATATGAAGCAGCACAACTGTTTTTAACATTGATAATAATCAGAAATGTTTCTTGAGCAGCAAATCAGCATATTAGAATGATTTCTGAAGGATCATGTGACACTGAAGACTGGAGTAATGATGCTGAAAATTCAGCTTTGACCACAGAAATAAATTACATTTTCCAATAAACTCCCACAGAATAGAGTTATTTTAAATTGTAATAATATTTCACAATATTACGGTATTTTATGATCAAATAAACGCATCCTTGGTGAGCAGAAAAAAAAAAAAGTACTGACCTCAAATTTGTCATTGACCATCATTAAACTCCCAACACATAAATATTAATATATCTCATGTCAGTTTTGATATCAGACAATCACTAGCTATAACCTTTTTTTGTATGAAATATATTATCTGTCATATTTACCTGGAACAAATACAGCTTGTCCACGAGACTTCTGGCCAGATACACGTCAATCTAACAAGAGAGAGAGAGCAGTGAGAATGATACAGATGCTAAAAAACAACAACGACTCTGCAGTTTGATCATCCTGTAGAAGTTCAGCATGTTCACGTCTACCTCTTGTATAATTGGATCATCATCGTCTCCGCTGGCCATAATGAAGACCGGAGGAGGAACCGCCGCTAGTGGACTTCAAACCTGCAAACACACACACACACACATATATATATACATATGTGACCCTGGAGCACAAAAGCAGTCTTAAGTCGCTGGGGTATATTTGTAGCAATAGCCAAAAATACATTGTATGGGTCAAAACTATTGATTTTTCTTTTATGCCAAAAATAATCAGGACATTAAGTAAAGATCATGTTTCATGAAGATATTTTGTAAATTTCTTACCGTAAATATATCAAAACTTAATTTCTGATTTGTAATATGCATTGCTAAGAACTTCATTTGGACAACCTTAAAGGCAATTTTCTCAGTATTTAGATTTTTTGCACCCTCAGATTTTCAAATTATTTTATCAAATATTGTCCTACTCTAACATACCATACATCAATGAAAAGCTTATTTTATAAATCTCAAATCTCAATTTCCCTTATGACTGGTTTTGTGGTCCAGGGTCACATAGACCTACATACACATATACATAAATTGTATTCATTACATAAAAGGTCAAAGTGAGGAAAAAGTCCTATCTGAGTCCAAAAAAAAAAAAAAAAAAAATGTTATAATGACTTTTTACCTTATAATTTGACTTCGTATATCACAGTTTCGACTATTTATGTTTATAATTATTAATTACCAATGTTATGGGATTCCATAACATACATGTAAGTACTTACTTTCATAAACACGTTTATGTAATCTACTCATTTTTAACCGTCAATCAATCACTGTTTGTCATGATAATTAGCAGTGAATGATTAGTGAATGATACAAGGGCGTGCAACGCGACACTGACTGCCAGCAGCTTTATAACACATACGATCACAGTGAAACACATTAAATATAAAAGTAAAAAGTTGAAATAAATCACAGATGAAGGGAGCCAGCAAAAGAAACAACACGCTAAGATGAGTTAGCAGCTCTCCACAGATAAACATAACTACACACGCGCGCAGAACGCCTCAAATTCATAACATTCGCAATCTGTGTATGTTTATATACATGTTTTTTATACGTATGTAACTTTTGATAGGACACTGTGACTGCCAGCTTGTTCTCAACACAACTGACACACACTTACCGAGGCCTCGCTGGTCCACTAAATCAACAAAAGCCTGACGCTGAAGTTGCGATCTGAGCTGTGTGTCAGCAGACCTGCGCGTCCCCGCTCTAAACACAGCGTTAGTGAAGTTGTCTTGAAGTTCTTCAGCTGGACTGTGTGAGGATCTCTCTGCGTGTGTAGATGAGAGATGTAGCTGCCATGTTGCTGATCGTAGCCCTGCAGTCACTCAAACACGTGGGGAGGAGCTCAGTGCGCTCGCCATATCCCAGCATGCACTGCGGCCGCGACGCGCTGGCCGCGTCACATTACCAGCGCGTGACGCTAGGGAGTGCGCGAGAATACCGTCTATGTAGGGAGCATACTGTGTTTGCGCTCATGGGGAAATCATTCATCTTCTGCGGTTACGCTGGTGAAAAAGAAGTGCGCTTAATTGTACTGAGTGTGCACTTGTAGTATCCCACATGAAAAAATACTACAGTAATTTATAGTAAATACTATAGTGTTTTTGAACCATACTATAGTAAAGTGTATTATACTGTATATATTATAGTATTTACAACCATTTTTTCTGTAGTATTAACTATAGTGAACTGATAAACTGTAGTAAATACTGTAGTATACTTTAGTTTTTACTACAGTAAACTGTAGTGTATTGTGGCATAACATAACCTATAGTTGTAAAACACTTACAGTACAGTATTGGATAAAGTAATTTGTTTATATTACTATAATTGTTATATTACCACAACAACTCTAGAACTACCACAACAAATTAATTCAAGTACTTTACTATAGTATGGTTCAAAAACACTGTAGTATTTACTATAAATTACTATAGTATGTTTTCATGTGGGAATTTATAGTAAATAGACTACTATAGTGTTTTTGAACCATACTATAGTAAAGTACTTGAATTAATATGTTGTGGTAATTCTATAGTTGCTGTGGTAATATAACAACTATAATATACTGTAAGTTTTCTACAACTATAGGGTATATTATACTACAATACACTACAGTTTACTGTAGTAAAAACTAAAGTATACTACAGAATTTATTACAGTTTATCAGTTCACTATAGTTAATACTACAGTATGCTGTAGCATTCATTAACAAAGTGTCGTAAATACTATAATATATACAGTATAATACACTTTACTATAGTATGGTTCAAAAACACTATAGTATTTGCTATACATTACTATAGCATTTGTTCATGTGGGATGGAAGACTATTTCCACCACTGAATAAAAAAAATAAAAAAGGAAATCTGACTGTTTTTCTCTCAAAAAAGGTCACTTAAGTGTACTTAAAAGTGTAAAGTACTATACTTTAAAGTACATTTTTAAAAAGTACTTTCGAACATTTTAAAGTCCAACATTGTTTTATATTGCATTTTAAAGTTAACATTTTAAATGTACTAAATTGCAACTTTTTTCATTAATAATGTGTATTTATAAATGTATTTAAATAAATGACATAGGGGTTTCAATAGAAATGACAATAAAATGTAGTTTATGATGCTTGTCAGTACATTCAGCAGCAACACTTTAACCATATTTCAAAGACAATAGAAGAAATTATAAAATTATAAGTTCAGATAACTGCATTCATTATAAATGTAAAGTATAATACATTTTTATATAATTGTAAATACCATGCAATTAGGTGTCTTGTATCCAGTTCACATGCAAGTATACTCTTTTAAAGTATATTATGATTTCCATACTTTAAAAAAAAGCTATATTCTACAGTGTATATACATATATATATATATTAATCTAAGCAGTGTAACTGAGTTCTTGCTTTAATTATTTTATGCCATCTGATAAATAATTTAATGACAATATCAAATGTTTAAGGGTTGCATTTCTAAATTTGTAGCACATCATCCCCAACATAAACATGCAAACAGATAGTTTTAATTTTGGCAACTTTATTTTATTGTGTTATGATCCCATATTCAAATCAACAACACTGTGATATTGACTAAACTGACTAGAGACTGTAAAAACACATTAATGCGTGTCATTGGCTTTCTATCCCCCTGAAAAGTGAAATCATTTGAAATTTTTTAGTTTTCCTAGATATGCAGATTTAAACTCTAATTCCTAAAACCGAATATATTTAATCTGGTCAACATTAAAATGTATCGAAGATTTTGATACAACTTTTATTGTAGCGGTTTGCCACTCATACTGTACTTTACTGTACGTAAACTGCTCATTTACACAAATTTCAAAATCTGACTGTTTTGACTTTCAGCCTCCTGCAAGCAATCATACGTCTTCTGGCATTCATAAAAATCAGTTTCACCCCCGTTTCACTGAAAAGCATTGTTCTTCATAATA
>JAFVLL020029476.1:0-35764 GCA_021397915.2 Tor tambroides | reverse complement strand
TCTTTCCAGCTTTAAATCCACTGAATTAATTAAACATCATCCCTTAGACTTTGAAAGGAGGTAATTTGCATTTCAGTCCCGAATAGTGAAGTGCCACAAGGTGGTGGTCTTCTGCTGGTTTGTGTCCTTTTGAGGTGGGGTACCGCAGGGATTTGTATGGGGCCCCTCGCATTTTAAAAACATATGTGATCTTGCACCTTGACGAGGCTTTAAAACAAAAATAAATCATTGTCACTCACAAGCAGGCACCCCATTACCTGCGTTAGAGCCTCATCCATTCATTCACAACAGCAGAAAAGCATGTTTCGCAAACAGCCCCATGGTCGTTTGTCTCACGTTTAAACATTCAGTGATAAAGAATCACTGTAAATCATCAACACTAGACGTGAGGAGGAGAAGCGCAGGCTTGCAGGTGCCACGGCCGGTTGGATGCAGCCAGTCTCGGGGTTCACTGGTGGGAGGGGTTGAGTCGCGGACTGGGATGTATGTGCCTGATCACGCTTCGGCAGTGTTAGTGCGTGACAAGAAGACGAGACGACACTACAGCTGTGGCTCTCCGGTGCCCCGCCGTTTACCGGGCTACCGACCCCAAATCTCCGACGATACACCTGTGGGAAGCACGCGCCATCCGTGACCTTAGTGGACTGTGGCGCGGGCCAGGTAAGAAGGACCGTCACCAGAACATCACCACAGACAACCTGTGCACAGACACACGCTCTGCGCGCGAGTTTGGATCTGTGGAAGCGATGATGTTCTGGAATGAGGAACGCGCGCTCTCTTTCTATGTTTCGCTCTCTGCAGATTATCGACCGACCGCGAGCATATCGGTTGCATGGGTCCCAGTATGACTTAACTGGGAATGAATCATGTGCAATTTCATATGCATTGCATGTGTGACTTAGTACGAATGTTATATTTGCAATGTTAAATATGCAGTGTCTTAACAAGACTGAGGGAGATACAGGAGGTTGTTTATGAGATGCGTTTGAGCACATGGAGTTCTGTGGCCACTGCAGTGTGATGCGTTTCAGCACCGCGGACAGCGCAAAGCTCCCGTTCTTTCCGTGATCAACGGCAAGGTCGTTCACTCTCATCCGTCCCGTTCGATCTTTGAGTGGAGCTCTCTGCCCTATCAGCCTGACATTTGCATTCATTTGAATGAAGTGTGCATTAAATGCCAGCACGATTTCAATGCGAATGCCTGATATTGGCGAGGTTTTTGTGGGATTGCAGTTTGTTTCCCCTCCTATTGTTTCTTTTATGCCGGAGGCAGAAGGATGGTTCGGTGTGATGCATTAGTTATTTTCTCTTCCGTTCAGCTCTTGCCATAATCTTTTATTCGAAAGCGAGGCAGCTTTTTCATCGTCTCCCTAATGGACCCCACATTTTAACAAGGACCCAGGGTCCAATCTGCGGTTTGGCAGATGAAACCGGCCCTTGAATGCAGCTGAATGACGGAATTCATTTATGCTGGTCTTTATTTATACAGATGCCATTGCTGTGAGACTAAAATGAGTTGCTTGTGAAAACCACGCAGTGCAAGTCCATTCATTCTGTAAATGCTCTCCTGTTGTTATTGTAAAAAAATTGTCACCTCATTTTTGGTCTCTATGTGGTCTGCACTTGGAATGAATGGGTCTGACAGCCAATATGAGTGTTTTTTGTTCGTGTCGAGGGCCTGAAAGCTTTCTTGGCTATTCTTGAATGTCTGTTGACAGCCTTGTAGCAACGTTTTTTGTTGCACTTTCAGATCCAGTACACACGTTATATTCAAACAAACATCATGGCACACTGAAACATCTACATCAGAGATGAACTTGCAACATATGCACTAAAAAATAGATATAGAAACAGTTTTCACTCAGAAATTGCTAGTATATTTCACGAATAATTACAACGATTTTTTTTTTTTTTACCTTTCTGCTAAAATTGATTCATTAGTCAACCCTTGTATTCCACAATGGATTTGTTGTGTTCATTTGTTTACAGAGGTATACTGGTACTTTAGTTCGGACAATTGAACTTCACATGTATTATGAAAGTTCCATTTTCCAAAGTAAAATTCCAACATATACTGTAAAAATATGATCAATAATTCGTGGCAACATGTTTTTCCATTACATCAACTCATTAAAATAATTTAACTAATGTCAACTTAATTTTAAAGTTTATACAAGATTAAACTTAATTTAAGTTGATGCGAGTTGGTGTAAAAATAATTTTCACTGTTAACAATTTAGAATTTTTTTTCCTGTCATTCTGCAGGAATGCTATTTAAAACATAACAGTGTGACAAAAATTGGTGTAAAATAAAATTGTTGTAGCATTTACATTTACCCAGAAATGGCACATTGTTAATTTCACAAATAATTACAAATATGTTTAAAGTTGTAAAGTCAGTTGTAAATAAAACAAAAATATTAGAGTATGTTTTAAGAAAATACTATTTTGGTCTTTCTACTCCAAAACTACTTGTTTCTTTTTAATTGTTTGTGATATTTACTAGCAATTTCTGAGTAAAAGTAAATCCTACACCAATTGTATCACACTTTTGTGTTTTAAAACAACTTTCCTGTAGAATGTTGTTATCAGATATTGAATGTAAAAGTTTAAGTCTGGTGTAGAAACCATTTTCACTAAGAAATTGCTAGTAAATTTACAAATAATTAAAAAAAATAGTTTAATTGTTCTAATTAATAAAAAAAAAATTGCAAAGACATTGAATCAAGTGAAATTTTGAAGCAGAAAGACTGAAATAGTATTTTCTTGTAAAATGTGCTTTAATAATCTCAATCTGATTTACAGTTTTGAAAAATAATTTTTCCAGTGTACATTTCCCATGTTTTATCTGTTTGTGTGGCTGTAATAACATTGATGTGTCCATCTCCTCTGATTCAAGGTTATGAGGCCCCTCATCTCATGCTGTCCCCAGCTCCAGGTTGCCACAGCAACGACCCAGCATCCTGCTCAGGGTCGTCATAGAAGCTCTCGGACAAATGACAGCACGGTTCAAAGCCGCATGATTCCAGAATCCCCTTTTTGTGTAATCAGATACAGAAAGTTCGGAGAAGGAACGAAGCAACTGGACTGAACTTCCTCACTGTGATTGTGTCTTTGACCTAAACCAGAACAAAGACAAGGCCTCTAATTTACTCCGAAATGGTCAGCCTGTATCTCTTTGCGATGTTGCTACTGACGTCACTGGCGACGGCGGGCCAGGCCAGCGAGCGGCGCGTCGTGGCCCACATTCCTGGTGACATCATCATCGGTGCCCTCTTCTCCGTCCACCACCAGCCGCCGGCCGACAAAGTGCACGAGCGCAAATGTGGGGCGGTTCGGGAGCAGTACGGCATCCAGCGTGTGGAGGCCATGATGCACACGCTGGACCGAATCAACGCCGACCCCAAAATCCTCCCCAACGTCACGCTGGGCTGCGAGATCCGAGACTCCTGCTGGCATTCCGCCGTCGCTCTAGAGCAAAGCATCGAGTTCATACGGGACTCGCTCGTCGCCGCCGACGAAAGCGAGGAGGCTGGGGGCGGGGCCAAGTGTGCCGATCCCGGAGCCACGCCCATGAAGGGCAAGAAGCCAATCGTGGGGCTGATCGGTCCGGGTTCGAGTTCCGTGGCCATTCAAGTGCAGAATTTGCTGCAGCTGTTTAATATCCCGCAGATCGCGTACTCCGCCACCAGTATGGACCTCAGCGACAAATCACTCTACAAATACTTCATGAGGGTCGTGCCATCGGATGCCCAGCAGGCCAGAGCCATGGTGGACATAGTGAAGCGATACAACTGGACCTACGTATCTGCCATCCACACCGAGGGTGAGTGTTTCATTTACATTAGCATACTGTATAAACATCCAGATGTGAGTCGGTGAGTGGATTCAGACTCATTCACCTGAAGTTTGTGAGTCATTTTGACTGATTCATTACAAGAGTCACGTCATAAGATTATTTTGCTTGTGGACTGGATTCAGTGACTAATTCAACTTTTAATTTTTTTTTTTTTTTTTTTTTTGATAATTCATTGCAAGAATTAGATCATAAGAGTCATTAATTTCTTTAACCAGTTCATTAAAGGAATCTGATCAAAAGAGTCATTCAGCAAATAGTCTGAGTGTTTTAACTTGTCTTTTTGAATGATTCATTGCAAGAATCAGAGTTCTTGGTTTGTGAAGTGGGTTCAGTGAATAATTCTGTCTTTTTGACCAACTCATTACAGGATTCAAATCAAAAGAGTCATTTGTTTGAGAATTGGATTTAACTTCTAATTCATTAGACTGATTCAACTTGTGTCTCTTTGACCAATTCATTACAGAAATTGGATCATAAAATTCATTCAGTTGTGAATTGGATTTAGCAAGTAATTCATTAGCTGATTCAGCTTGTGATTCATTAGAATGATTTAACTTACAATCTTTTTGACCAATTTGTTACAGGAATCGAATCACAAGAGTTGGATTCAGCTACAGAAGTAATCCATTTGCCTGATTTAACTTGTGATTCCTTTTGACTAAATTAATCAGGAATTGGATAATCAGTTACTTCTTTGTAAATTTTATTGAGCAAGTAATTCATTATACTACATCAACTTGTGATTATTTTTAACCAATTTATTACAGGAATCATTTTTTTGTTTTTTTTGTTTTCCAGCAAGAAATTCATTAGACTGTTTCAACTTGTGAGTCTTTTATGATCTGATTCTTTTAAATGAACTTCTCAAAGAGTCATTCATTTATGAATCCGACTGCAAGGGTCAAGCTGTTTGTTTTCCATGTATGGTGAAAAGGCATGCAATGGTGGTCTGTTGCTTGTGTATTTTATCACATAGTAACACTAACATTCAATTGAAACTGCAAACAGCATAGCTAAAATATGATTTGTTTTGTCATGCTACTTTAGATTCTGCATCAGTGCAGTGCTGTTCACACACACACACACACACACACACACACAACAGCATTGAGGCGTAATGTTCATGGTGTCTGTTACAGAAGTGTCACATGTATTCTGTCACTGTGGCCTCTTTTAGTGTCAGATGGGAATTGTGCATTAAGATGTTTGTGAAGTATGTGTGTGGACATCTGTAAAGAGCAAAAGCAAAAGAAAAACATCAGAGTGTGACTAAAATGATCTGTTGATAGGTTTGTACATCATGTAAGCATATATATCACCACTACAAGGTTATTATAATTTTCTTTTCAATTTTGTCACGTTTATGAGGGCAAAAAGCATCATCAGTTTTTTAAGGCTCTTGAAAGTGTGAAATGGACTAGTATAATATAATATAATGTACTGATTTTCATTTAATACATGTGCGGAATAAGAACATATAAGGTAGTTGAAGTGTTTAAAACATACGAGCACAGTTCAACTGAATGATCATGTTTAACCTCTTTACTTCATGTTGTTAACTTTCTTTTGTACTGCTGTTTTGTGTTCATCTGCTTCTCACATTTGCTCTTTTTACATTGACTATCATTTGATTCTACATTTGAATCATTTGCTTCAGTTCTGAACTTTGGAGCGGGTTCCTGAGCGCATCAAAAATCATTTGATTTAGGTGGGAACTTTGCATAATGCGACTCATTTGATTCGGAACTTTGGAGCAGGTTCCCGAATCATTTGAATTTCAGAGCAGATTGGAAGTTCGAAATGGGTTCAGGAATCATTTCAGGAATTGAATCATTTCAATTCCTGAAATCATCACGAATCATTTCACAAATCATTATTCCAATCGGGACTATGGACCACGGAACGTGAATCTTTTGATTCAGATCGGAAATTCGGAGCGCATATCATTAATCTTTTTTTTCTTTCCTTTTTTTATGAAACGGTCCAAAACATCAAACCATTAAAGCAGTACAGTTATAAAAACCAAAGAAAGAAAGAAAGAATACACAAAAACAAATTCCTTAAGAAAATTAACCATGGTTTTATAATAGTAAAAGTGAGGTAACCATTTTTTATAAACTTTAAGAGGACACATAGGATCATTATAGAGATGTAGTTTACACTGCTTTAGGATTAGCAGAACTCTAGATAGTTTATGTACTTGTCTAGATCAACTTTGAATAAAGAAAAGAGAGTTTTACAGCCAGATTTTTGTTTTTGTATGTAAAATGTGGCTAGCAAGAAACAAATGAATTAAGTTATATTTTCCTATATTCTCTTTTGAGTAGTCAAGCAATCCATAGAAAACATCTTTAAAACAGAAAGAAAAGTCACTTACAAAATGGGATCAGATGAACATTAAAAAATCTGACCAGAATTTCTCTGTGTGGGTACAAAACAAGTGAATGAAACTTTCTCAGAAGAGTGTCAAAAACAGCAACTCACTTCAATGACTGACTTGTTTTATAATTACGTCCATAAGATTTTTGTGAAATTTGGATTAATCTGTTGTTTCATATTTAAGGAGAGAACTATAATTTCAAATTCGGCCATCGTTTGTTATGATTTTCAAGGGTGTAGAATTTAGTAGAGACGCTATAACATGATCCTACCAATATCCAGAAACTACTAAATTGTCCCTAGCAATAATTTTGATCAAACAATGAAGTGTCTGTTGTCTGCTGTTATGTCCCCACCAATGACAAAATCAAACCTACGCCCTTGTGTCACATGACATTTACTGCTCAGGTGATTGACTTAAGTGAGCAAATAGTGGACAAGTCAAGCAACTACCATTGAGATGAATGGGATAGTTTTCTGATTTTAGATGACTATCATCATGTACTCCAGTTCAAATGTTTTTTTGTTTTTATTGAGTGCTTGGTTTCTGTTTACTTCACATTTTATAGTTTGTACTTTTTTTAAAGCAGTAGTTTCCATTTTAGTTTTAGTTGTGGTCATAGCTCTGCTGTTCTGATGCTCCAGGCTTACGACTCTGTTCTTACACTTTAACATGTTTCTTTTCCTCTGAGGTCTCGCACACGCACACGCGCACACACACACAGATTCACGAGATGTACTTCCTTCTCCCCACTCCACTCACTCTCCTTTCATCCCACTGTACACCCCCACTCCACGTCTGATCTCTGAGACTCAAGAGACTGTGTGTGTGCGTGTGTGTGTGTTTTAGAGAGGTTCAGGGTTGTAAGCACTTTCACTGTCTGGTCCCCAAAGCTGAGGACCTGGAATGTGTCCCGGACTTAATTAAGATTGCAGACAGTGTAAAACTCACACACACACACACACACACACACACTGACACACATAAAGAGAAAGAAGAGAAAAGGACAAGAAGATGATTACCCTGACATACCTGTTAATGAACAGACCAAATAAATATAATTTAACACAGACTCACACACTACTCATGCTGTAATAGGTTGAGAGAGTTTTATTTCTATTGAGAATGTGAGTTATATATATGCACACTACTGGTGAAAGGTTTGGAATTACTAATGATTTTGAAAGAAGTCTCTTATGCTTACCAAGGCTGCATTTATTTGATCAAAAATACAGTAGAAACAATAATAGTATGAAATATTTTTTTTTACAATTTTAAATAACTTTTCTAATTGTATATATTGTAAAATGTAATTTATCACTGTGATCAAAGCTGAATTTTCAGCTTCATTTCTCCAGTCTTCAGTGTCACATGATCCTTCAGAAATCATTCTAATATGCTGATTTTTGTGGGAACCATGCTACATTTTTTCAAGAGTCTTTGATGAATAGGACATTTAAAACAACAGCATTTATTTGAAATTTGTAAAGTTATAAATGTCTTTAATGGTATTTTTTAAAATAAATTTAATACATGCTTGCTGGATAAAAATATGAATTTCTTAATATTCTTAATACAAACCTTTGAATAAAGAGTGTGTGTTTATATAAAATAGACTAAAAACAGAATATAATGAGCAGTGTTTATGCATGCTGCATGCAGAAAAAGTGTTTTTTCTAGCTGAAAGGAAAGTGTTTTTAACTGGTTGTCAAACTCTTCCTTGCTTAAACTTTCTGTAGTGGTCATCATGCTCTTGTGCAAGAAAATATTCATTTTTAGGTTAATTATCCCTCATTTTGTTCCAAACCAGTGTAACTATTTTCTCAGTACAACACTATACAAGGCATTTTGAATGTTCACAGTTTAAATGAATGGTAACTAGGGGCTGCAAAGCTCCAAAATTGACGCCATAAAAGCGCCAAAATTTAGTCCATATGACCCATGCACTATATTCCAAGCTGTCTGAAGTCATTCAGTAGTTTAGTGTGAGAAACAGACTGAAATATAAGGCATTATTCACCTCTTCCTCTTCCATAGCTCTCAAATCTCATTTGTGCAATTTAAATATGCACACGTTCAAATTGGACACGTTTTGATTTGGTATAAGATGCCATTGACATTTGGCATCACTGACATCAGACACTGAGGGAAAGCGCACACAGTAGTCATGGTAAATGAAGCCATTGTGTTCCTAATCAGCATTCAGTACAGAATGTGTTTTGTGTGTTTGTGTGTTTGTGTGTGTGTGTGTGTGTGTCAGAATCTGGTGGAGTGTAACCTTCACTTAAGATCTCAAGGACTTCAGCTCTCTTCCCACGCTCGCATCCGTCTCTCTCGCTCTCTCTCTCTCTGTCTGCGCATCTCGTACCGTCTCTCTCGTCTCCTCTTAGGAATAAGCAGATGTGGAGAGAGTGATTGAAGGATGGAAGAGAGATTAGTTTAACTAAATTGGGTGGAATTTAAAAGCAGAAAAAAGTGGCATAAGACGAGCGCTGGAAGAGCGTGAGAGATGGAGAGGGGCGGGTGAGTGAGAGACGGCCGTAACGGAGAGAAAGCCAAATAGCACGATTAGGAGAAGAATATTAGAGACGAGCAGAAAGAGAAATACAATAAATTCAGTTTGAGGAGATCTGAGGATCTCATCACACATGCTTAGTCTTAGAATGATAGTGTATCTAAAAATGTTCTTAGTAGAATTCGGAAATGTTCTCCAATGATGTCATGGTTCTAAATGGAACTTTTGTTCTTAAAGGGATAGTTCACCCAAAATGAGAATCCTATATAATGGATATAATGTGTCATTTTATTTGTGTGTTTGCATGGTTGTAAGTAGTGATTAAGAATCTTACTGGCATTAATATTGAGACGTGCTCATTAATAAATATCTGTTAATATCTACCCTCTGTCTTTTACCCAGATATTAGGTACTGAGGAGAGTAGACAGGAGCATATTTTATCTTTCATGAACTGTTGCATCTTTACCAAGCATCTGGAGGTGACACAGAAACATCTTAAAGGAATAGTTCACCCAAAACTGAACATTTGCTGAAAATGTACTCACCTTCAGGTCATCCAAGATGTAGATGATTTTGTTTCTTCGTTGCAGCAGATTTGGAGAAATGTAGCATTCCATCACTCGCTCAGCAATGGATCCTCTGCAGTGAATGGGTGCCGTCAGAATGAGAGTCCAAACAGCTGATAAAAACATCACGATAATCCACAAGTAATCCACACCACTCCAATCCATCAATTAACGTCTTCAGAAGCCAAAAGCTGCATTTTTGTAAGAAACAAATCTATAATTAAGATGTTTTTAACTTCAAAGTGCTCCTTCCAGCTAAAATATGCATCTATAATATTGCTTTCTTCAGTGAAAAAGTCGTCTTGTCTGAATCAGGAGAGATATCTGCAATCTGATCAAGCTCCATTTACAAGACAAAACAACAAGAGATGGACTTTTCCACTGGAGGAACCAATATTATTGATTATGGACTCGTATTTTGACCATGAAATGAAGATTTGAAGTTAGAAACATTTTAATGATGGATTTTTTTCATACGAACATGCAGCTTTTGGTTTCATAAGATGTTAAATGATGGATTGGAGTGGTGTGGATTACTTGTGGATTATTGTGATGTTTTTATCAGCTGTTTGGACTCTCATTCTGACGGCCCCCCTTCACTACAGAGGGTTCATTGGTGAGCAAGTCACATCTGAAGGTAAGCGAGGTGTTATAGAATCATCTGAAGCGAGGTTAGTAAAGCTGTCACGTTGATATGTTTTGGTTCTGGTTTTGAAGAACAAGCAGTACTGCGAGGTTTCGTCGTGACACTGGGCTGCTCTCTCGTCTTGTCTCGATCTGTTTCTTTTCTTTTGATCGCTTCACCTGCTTGCCTGCATTTGGGAGACTGCATTCACACACAAACACAAACACACACACACACACTATGACACACCTGCAAGCACTTGCTTATGCGCTGGATATCGCAGGTCCTGTAGGAGAGACGCGTCTCTTTGTTTCTCAGACTTCAGGGTGAATGAGAATATTTTGAATGATTATTAATGACAAACCGGCATATTCTCCATGGCAACCTCTCTACCTTCTTTCACTCTCGGTCCTTTTCATTTGAATTGTAAACTCTGGGCTGCGTGGGTGGATGGAGCGAGAGAGAGAGACGAGAGACAGGCACGAATAAAAGCGAGGTTTTGATGCGAGCTGGGTTTGCGTCGTTTCTATCAGCCGGTAGCGCTGATGAGCACGGAAACACAGCTGGCTTAACGAGGCACAGAATGCGCCCTTAACAAGCCACAGGAACCTTTACGAGGAACACAATCTCACAACCTTTTCTCAACGACACACACAGTGCTGCATAACAGACTCCGGCCGAAGCACGAAAGGACACGGTGCCACTCAAGAACATACAGTCCCGTCTCATTTACGTGCACTGGATAATTTTTTTTGTTGTTGTTTGTTTTTTGTGTCTGTTATATCAGTTGGATTGAATTCAGTCTGTCTCTTAGAGGGTGAATCTTGCAAAAACATGTATGGGTCACATTTCACCCCAAAATCAAAAGAAAACAAAAAAGAACTGATATCTTGATTAGAAATGACATTTAAGAAAATGAAGCCTATTTTTAAGACTATTATTTTTTTTGTTTGCTTGTTTTGTTTTGTTTTGTTTTTCACTTTGCATTGCACAATTTCTCCCTACTCATAATGCAAAAAAGATTTTTACATTACAATAATGAAAATTCTAAAAGATAATCATAATAATATTAATAATAGATTTAAGCAGTTATCTGTGTTAAATTATTAAATATATATCATTATATATTTATTAATAAATAATAGTTATTATTTTTTATAATATTTTTAGAAATATTAATTACATTTTATTTATTTTATTAGTTTATTTTGTATAATATTTAGTTTTTTGTCACTCTCAGTATTGTTTATATGTACATATGTATCTTACTAATTTATTTATGCTGATATTTATTTTTTTATTTTTTTTTAAATCATCATTAAAATTATGTTACAATGCTAAAATTTTAATAGCTTTAAAAGGGCTTTGTTTTATGCAAAATATAACTTATATTAACATATATCTTTTTGATTCTTTTGACTTTAGGGTAAAACATGACTTTTTTTCTATAGATATTTAAAGGTGATGTGTCTCATCAGTTTAATATGCAGTGAAAATTATGACAAAGCCATTTGGAAGTTCAGTCCCCAAAAGTGTAACTCTGTGGTGCAATATGGTTTCAATATGCTTTTATAAACATCTCGACCAGCCCAAAACGGCAAAGTTGACTCAACCATTGGACCAATAGTGAGTTAGGGGCGAGGCTATCTGTTTATCTGCCCAGTGGCAGTATAGGAAACCTGTTTAAAAACAGTCATTATTTTAGCAAACTGTTTAGTGATGAATGTGGCGCTGAAATTACACTTCTGTAACTAGACTTTATATCAGAGGTTATTCCATTTCATATGAAGCAGTGGAGACATTGAAATGAATATCCAGAGGGTCATGGATCTGTTACCGTGTTATTTTCGCTGTTTCCGTTTCTGCCAACGGGGGTGGAATTTTTCAAGTATTACAGCCTTTCTGATGTAAATGCGTCTTTGTTTTCCATGCAGCAGACACTTCCTGTTTTATAAACAGACAGGTGACAGCTGGAGTCCTCAGTCTGTGGTGTTTTGCACATGATGTTGTGGGTTTCATCTGGCTATAGTCTGAACATATCCATCTAATGCAGAAGATACAGAATAGAATTTCTTGCATTTCATCTTGGTAGAAAATCTATATGTAATAGAGACTTGCAAACAATTAGCAATGCCCTGGCAACCACACAATTTTTGCACTTTAAAACCTAGTTGGCTTAATATTATTTTCCCACCCATATGGCCTTGATTACATCAGCAGAACCGAAAATTAGTTTCAGAGGTGGCAAAAGTTATTACATTTTCATAAAAGCAATTTTTTGAATTGGAATAATGTGTACTGATGAATCCCTCACAATATGGGCAGGGACATTTATTAAGAATGAAAATTGGGTCAGTTTTGATTTCATGTTGTTATGCTCGTTACACAAATGGCACAAACCCTTTTAGTCGCAGTTTATTCCTTTGAAATGCCAAAAGGAATCGCTGATCATCTCAAAGCCTCATGGGACTGAGAAAATGTGTTTGTGAATATGGCGTCTCACACCCTGATCTGCTGCGGGCCGTTTACTGTCATCCTAAAGCTGCTGATGCACTCTGACATTTACACAAACATCTATTCTGATCTCTCCGGCCAGCCAGTGACTTCATGTTCCCCCCGCCGTCGGGGCCAGACTCATCCGTTCTCAAGCCAACTCTAATTTCAGACATGAGTAATTTCTCTCATTTGATCTTCTGAGGCCGGTGTTAAATGGTGGCGGGTGGCTACACATGCTTTTGGAGATTTGGGATCAGAAAAGTGCAAAGACTTTTTCTAAAAAGATGGATTTAAATGCTGAAAACTTGCTCAAAGAAAAGATTAATCGTGCAGCATGATGACTTGGCAAAATTGTCTCTGTCAAGCCAACATAAAACAAGATTTGTGAACAATTTAACCTCATAATACTTTTATTAGGAAGAGAAAATTGATATTCAGTAAAAACATTCAGCATATTAAAATGATTTCTGAAGGATCATGTGACACTGAAGACTGGAGTAATGATGCTGAAAATTCAGCTTTGCATCACAGAAATAATATATATTTTACAGTATATTGACAGTTATTTTAAATCGTAATAATATTTCACAGCATTACTGTTTTTAATGTATTTTTGATCAAATAAATGCAGCCTTGATGATCAGAGGAGACTTTTTCAGAAACACATTGAACACATTGATACACACACACACACACACAAATATATACTCAGAATATGAATTTTGAAGTAAATAAAACAAATCACTGGAGTACATTTTAGAAGAAAATACAAGAAAATTTTAGTCTTTCTACTTCAAAATTTTACATTTAATTCAGTGTGTCACTTGTAGGTTCTTTAATTGTGAAACAGTTCTTTCTGCATCAAACCTTTTTCAGTGTAGGATTATTTACTTTGAATTAATTTTTACTCAGAAATTGATAAATTTCACAAAGTTCCCAAAGAAACGGCAAGTAACACTTTTAATCAATTGTGAAAAATTTAAAGACTGAAAATGTAAAGACTGAAACAGTATTTTCTTGAAATACTCTGAAAAATCGTTTTTAGTTATTCATATTTTGATAATAGATGACAGAAGTGTTTTACATAGTAGTGGTAATAATGTACACTGAGAACCAGAAACTTGTTTTAAGAAAGCAAACAGGATCAATTTTGTTTTTATGTTGGTCTTCAGGCATGTGTTTTCTTGATTATATTTTCCCGCATGTCATTTTTAGTAATAGCATGGTCATCAGAATTTCTCCGTCCATAAAAGAAATGAAAGGAAAGCGTTTTGGGGACTTTTCACGAGTTGCTGTGAAGGTTATTTAAATTAGATTGAAATGTCATGTCGATTGAGTACAGTCTTGGGTATTGGACAGGATGGAGTCTTTGCACTCAGCTCTAGTCGTCAGCACTTTTACGGGAGGCGGCTAGTTATTCAAGAACGTAAGAGGACAGAAAATCATTTAAAACAAACGTTTAGAGAGACGATGGCCAGACTCAGTGTCTGAATGCATCACAGAGAAGAAAACCAGAGACCAAAAACCCATTCAAAAAACCCAATGACTTCAGTACAGTGGAACCGGAAGTGCTAAAATGCGACTTGTTTCTGGGTTCTGTTGTAGGTTATGCAAAGAGATGAACTATAACAGAGGTCATTAATGGTGAGACACTACAGGCAAAAATGCTGTTTTTTCATGCATCTGTCAGTTTTGAGATTTTGAGCTTTTTGGTTTTTCATAAACTATTTTTTTTCAGACTAGTGCAAAGAAAACATCCAAAATACACTTTCAAGTGTTTTTTATAGCACTTCTGTTTATTTACGTCTGTAGAATTCAGTTACAATCCATATCTTTAAAGGTGTCATTGGATGCCCATTTTCCACAAGTTGATATGATTCTTTAGGGTCTTAATGAAAATTCTATTACATACTTTAGCTAAAATTTCTCTATAGTAGTGTAAAACAACACCCTTTTTACCTTGTCAAAATCAGCTCTGTTCACAGAGACCTGTTTTGGTGCATGCCCCTTTAAATACTAATGAGCTCTGCTCACCCTCCCCCTCTTTTCCATGGAGTGATGAGCTGTTCTCATGAGACTGTAAACTTTAGCTGCATTCATCATGGAACTTGCTAACTAGCACAGTATTAGGAAAGGCGATTTGCAAAGATTCATAAAAAAAACTTATACTCACTTCTTCTGTAGAAGCTGGAGGGGCCTGTGCAGAACTACATTACACTCCCAAGAATCTGTAAATAGCTTGATCTGAGACACTTCCTATGATTTATTGGGATTTAAAAAAAAAACAAAAACAGTGGGTGGATTATTATCATTATAGAGTGGTTGTGTACACACTCTGCCAAGACACATTTCAGTTCAAACAACATGTAAACGTGAATTTTGCATCCGATGACCCCTTTCAAGGTCATTTTCTCAAAATTATTTTTTTCTTGTGCACTGGGACAAAAAAAATCTCCACTTCACCAGCACTTACATGCACCAAACTCTTTATTCCTATCCAAGTTTTATTCCTATCCATATTTTTACTGAAGGATTTGTTCATATATAATTAACGTAATTTTTTGGCAAAACTTTACACCTTTAAAAATATATATATATACACTACTGTGCAAAAGTCTTAAGCCACTAGTATTTTCACTAACAAAAAATGGTTTTAAGTCAGTTATTTCTATCTTTTGCTGTAGTGTGTCAGTAGGAAATAACAGTTTACATTTACAAACATTATTTTTGCCATTAATTGTAATAATCCAGTAAGATTTTTGTTTGCACAAGGAGTCTGACAACAGCCAGTGCTCCACACAGAGATCTGATCATCATCCAGTCTGTCTGGAATGACATGAAGAAACAGAACAAACTGAGACAGACTCAATCCAGAAGAACTGTGTCTCCAAGATGCTTCAAGAGACCTACCTGCAAAGCTACCTGAAAAACTATGTGCAAGTGCACATGGGGCAAAAGCTGTTTTAAATGCATAGTGTGCTCACACCAAATGTTGATTTAATTTAGTTAATAGAAGTTAATTGATAAATAAAATCTATTTATGGCATTATTTCTGAAAGCATCCTCACTTTACAGCATTTTTACCCAAGTGCCTAAAACTTTTCACAGTACTGTAGCTTTGCAGGTAGGTCTCTTGAAGCATCTTGGAGACGTTGCTACAGTTCTTCTGGATTTAGTCTGTCTCAGTTTGTTCTGTTTCTTCATGTCATTCCAGACAGACTGGATGATGATCAGATCTCTGAGTGGAGCACTGCTGTTTCAGACTCCTCGTGCAAACAAAAATCTCACTGGATTATTACAATTAATGGCAAAAATAATGTTTGTAAATGTAAACTGATATTTCCTGCTGACACACTACAGAAAAAGATAGAAATAACTGACTTAAAACCATTTTTTAGCTGGTGAAAATACTAGTAGCCTAAAACTTTTGCACAGTACTGTATATATACATATACACACATACACACACACACAGTATATTATATATATATATATATATATATATATATGTATATATGTATGTATGTATTTAATGTCAACAAATGGCTTCATCCAGTTTTTTGTTATAGAAATGTAAAGATTGTGAAGAAAATGTAAAAATGTAAAAGAAATGTTTGCAAATCAGTGCATATTTCATTAGAAAGTGCCTCATTTTCATATTTAAACATAACATTTCAGAAAACTTGTAATGCAAACAAAATGTTTGCAATTTTTAATGTAATCAATCAACTGGCAAAGTATGGTGATATATTAGTTAATTGTTTTACCCTATTGTCTCCCTTTACATATAGAAGTTTTAAAGATGCTAAGCAATGGTTTGCAATGCAGTGCAGCAGTTATAAGTAGTAATTTTATGGTGCTTTTTTTTTTTTTGTCCGTCTCCATTCATTTTGACTGCATGAAAAAGAACGGTGTGAAACTTCTCCACCAGAGAAAGAAGGTCACATATGTGTGGAAAAATATGAGGGTGAGTAAATGATGACAGACTGTTTATTATTTCCTGAACTTTTCATTTCAAAGTCATCTAATGGATTCACACACACATAGGGACGCGTCTTCTGAGTATTCGCCACGGCAATTAACCATGATGTCTAAATGTCACACCAAATCAAAATAACATGCGCAGATCAGATTGTCAGGCATTCAGGACGCTTGTTGTTTGAGTCTGCGCCGGTTTTATTAGGCTGTTAGGAAATCTCTTGGCTTTATTGAAAACACAATCTCCGCTAGCTTTGACCTGAGTTACACCCATTCAGAATGGATTGGAAATCTGCCCAGTCTCGCTCTCCATCTCTCTCTTTTATGCCTTTTAACTGCTGTTCAGTGGTCAGATAAAATGAACGAGGTCACTTTTGTATGGAAATTCAGCAGAAATTAATCAAAGCGGAGAGAGAGTCACTTTTCTGCTCTGATGAAAGAAAGGCTTTTTCACCGCTGTTAAATAATCAACCCTTTAATTCAAGAGAAGAACAGACGAGAGAGATGGTGTGTGTGCAGGTGTGTGGATGTCTCCTGATTTTATTCTGCATTTCTATTTCTTAGTTTTCTTACTTCATTAATTTTGCCTTCTTCACCATCTGCCATTTCTCCTTCAGATGCTTGTCATGCTCCTTTTGTCTCACTGTACAGTCTTAGACATGCTAAAAAACAGCCAATAATGAATTATGAGGTTTTCCTTCAAACGGCGACTTCCCGCTCATCTCATTTGCATATACAGTTGAATTAAGATAAATAAAGACATAATCATGATACCGATGCATTTTGGAAAGTTTTCACACTGTGAGGAAAAAAAGGATTTTTAAAACATTTTACAAGAAAATAGCATTTCAGTATTTCAGCTTCATGTTTAGTTCAATGTGTTACTTGCTGTTTTTTGTAATTATTTGTGAAAATTGTTTCAAAGTAAATACTGCATCAATATTTTTTTAGCGCAGGATCCCAATTCTTGTCTTTTTCAAAGACTCGTGTCTTCGTTTTTGAAGACTTCACGTCTTTTTGCCACTGTGCATTTTTGTTTTAATTGCATTGTAGTTGCATTCTAGCTTGTCTTCATTTGTATATAGGGCCTTGATGTCGTCCTTTTTTGAAATTAATTAGTAACTTTTTTTAATGTAACACTCTCCTCTGAACATTGAGGTCTTTTTAGGAACATTTTTGAGACATTTTCCATCTTTCGAGTTCCAAAGTAAAAAGAAAGTCAAATTTGTAATGACATTAGGATGATTAAATATTGACAGAACATTCAGTTTCAGATTTATTTGAGTTTTAACTGTGGTCAGTTATTTTTTTATGTCCGTCAGACGGTTTCTTGCTGTCTAAGTAGGCGATTCTTGGCCAGAATCAGTTGCAATGTGTGCCAGATTTTTT
The DNA here is from genome assembly GCA_021397915.2 of Tor tambroides. Taxonomy (NCBI): domain Eukaryota; kingdom Metazoa; phylum Chordata; class Actinopteri; order Cypriniformes; family Cyprinidae; genus Tor; species Tor tambroides. Next base: position 17,955 of record JAFVLL020029476.1, on the reverse strand, counting down.
GTCGATAGTCAAAGGTTTGGGATGCATGAGGCTAGACGTTTTGTTTCGTAATTGATGAACTCTGTAACATTGACGCTGTTATTGAATCAACACTGAACTGACATCTTCTGTAGAGCTGCTTTACAGCTGAAATTGAATTTGTTTTATAATTGATGAATATTTACAGCATGAACACCAATATTTTCCTGCTTATTATTGTGAATCTGCTTTGAAACTGGCTGTATTGTATAGAGTGCTATTTAAATAAATGTGACTTGACTTGACTTGACTAGACAAGACCCAAAACTCCTGAACATCAGCCGCGGTCAGCAGGGCTCCACACACATCTGTGCTGGTGGAAACAGCTGGACATCTACAGGTCTACAGCTGCCATCTGTCATGACAAACACGGGACGCTCCTCTGAGTTTAGAGACTGACAGCCAGGCAGGGAGAAGACGATGTTAAGGCTTCTCACAGAGTCTTCTAGAAGTTCAGAAAGCTTGGGGTCAGTGAGACTTTTTGAAAGAAGTTTCTTCTGCTCACCAATGCTGCATTTACTTGATCAATAATACAGTAAAATCAGTAATATTGTGAAATATTATTACAATTTCAAATAGGTCTTTTCTATTTGAATACGTTTTAAAATATAATTTATTTCTGTCATGCAAAGCTGAATTTTCAGCATCATTACTCCAGTCTTCAGCGTCACACGATCCTTCAGAAATCATCCTAATATGCAGACTTTCTGCTCAAGAAACATTTCTGATTATACAGTCGTGCTACCTAATATTTTTGTGGAAACTGTGATGCATTTTATTTTTCAGGATACTTTGACGAATAGAAAGTTCAAAAGAACAGCATTTATTTGAAATAGAAATCCTTTGCAACATTATAAATGTGTTTATTGTCAGTTTTGATCAATTTAATGCATCCCTGCTATATAAAAGTATTCATTTCTTTAAAAAAAACTTTTCAACTGTGCAAGCTTTCTCTCTGCTAGTATTAGTGCTGTCAAACGATTAATCGCGATTAATCACATACAGAATAAACGTTTTTGTTTGTATAATATATGTGTGTATTTTGTGTATATTTATTATGTATATATAAATACACATACATACGGTATATATTTTTAAAATATTTACATGTATTTACATGTCTATATTTATATTCATATAATTTATATTAGAAATAAATATATTTAATATATAAACATTAACATATTTTTCTTAAAAATATACATGCATGTGTGTGTATTTATATATACATTATAAATATATACAGTACACATACATATATTATGTAAACAAAAACTTTTATTTCGGATGCGATTAATCGCGATTAATCATTTGACAGCACTAATATATTTATTTAGGACTATTGGTTACATCACATAATGTAGTTGATTTCAGATTTGAATCCTTGTGTGAATATTTGGCACTGTCTTTCATCTGGTCTTTTAATGCTTCTTTTAATCAAATTTCGTAATATTGTAATTCATTCTGAGCTGGTTCATTTGGTTGAATACTTTGAATTCTTTGAAATCCCTATGGAAAACCATGGAAAAATGCTTCCAGAACCCACATAGTGCTGATAAATGACATGTGCGCGATCCAGTGCAAGTGATTGGCTGATTGAGTCCCTTCTACCTGTCAATCACTCAAGCCAGCCAATAGGTTTACAGCAAAGTAGGGGTTATGTGATTATGATGTAATACAGCACAATTCTCTTATTTGAATATCATTAGCATAATCACAGAGTAGGACATGTACAGTAACCCAGTGAGGACAGATTCTTCATTACAATACTGTGTGTTTCCTGTGGAGAGGGACATGTATGTGCCATCTGCTCACACACATCAGTGCCGGATTCCTCACAAACCAAAAATGCTCGTAGGATTTTGATGTAGTATGCGGTTAAATCATGGAAATGATAGTGGGAGCGTAAAGCTGAGGGGGAAATGCGTTTTAAGAGATGGATTTCAGATGATATCACCACGGGACATTTTTCAGACGGTGTGGCGCGGCGGGGGATTTTTATCATTTGATGCCGTTGGATACTCCGCTTGATTTAGTGCAAATACTTCACATAATGTAAGGGGCTGAGAAAGACCTTTCGCTGATAACAGCATCTGTCTCTTATACATGAGCAGCGGGGCAGCTTTTAGGACTTTTATATTTTAAAAAGCCCATATTTTACACTCCTGCAGCATTTTATTTTCTCCCCCTGAAGTCCACTTATTATGTCAGTCGAGGTTTCTTGCGCCAGAAACCGTTTTTTATGATCATTTTACATTTTATCTCGGAGCATTCGAGTTGAAGAGGATTTTGCTACTGTACCTTCTATATGCAAATGAGCCTGGTTGTGATTGGCTAACCTCTTTGCATGTGAAATTAGATTCATATTTACTTGCAGGTTGCGCTTTCAGCTCCAATATGCACAGAGCTCCAATATGCATATCGTAGATGTAAATAAAAGAAAGATAACTGGGGTACATTTTACATGAAAATATTAATAGTCAGTGCTTTAAAATTTCACTTTTATTTCAGTGTGTTACTTGCTGTTTTTTGTTATTAATTGTGAAATTTACTAGCAATTTCTGAGGGAAAACTGTTTGTACACCAACTTTTTTCAGTGTAGCCATCCTTCAATAAGTCACATTATTTGATTTAATTTTATTTCATTAAATTAAAAATTATATACTACAATGAAAACAACCAATGAAAATTTATTTTATGGTAGCATTTTTTTTCTGTCAATTTTTTTATTTTTGTTTAATTTTATTTTATTTAATATGGCATGCTCTGTCCTTTTTCTATTCTATCTGTTTTCTTTTTATTTATTATATAATTTAAAAAAAAACCCTTGCTACGTGTACTGTGTTAAGCTAACTGAGACTTGTTATAGCACTTGCATATCATTGATCTTTTGTTGATTTTGATTGCTTCCATTGTCCTCATTTGTAAGTGGCTTTGGATAAAAGCATCTGCTAAATGACTAAATGTAAATGTATTGGTGCCATTCAATAATAGCCACAGAACATTGTTACAAAAATGAGTCACTGAAGAGCATACGATAAGTTTTGTCAATATACTAGACATTTCACATGTTTCAACAGCATTCAACATATGAGTCAGTCAATACAGGACTAGTTAAACTAAAAATAAACAATGTGTCATCATTTACTCAGCCTCATGTGATTCCAAACCTGAATGACTTCTGTTTCTTCTGTGGAACACAAAAGGAGATATTTTTACACAAATGTGAACGGTTACAGAAATGTTTTCAGTGAATAAGGAATAAAATTTTAGTCTGTTCCTCATCATATGACATTAGACAGATGCATATAGTCGTAGTTATGTTTTTTAGGTGCTTTTTACTGTCTTTTCTTTAAGTTTGATCATCCTGATTCACTATTTTGCATTGACAAGAGCAGCCTGAACATTCTTCAAAATATCTCATTTTGTGCTCTACAGACAAAAGTTAGTCATACGGGTCTGGAACAAATATGAGAGTGAATAATTGATAACAAGTGTAGTGTTTAGGTGAACTGTCCCCTTAAATCCAGAAGAATGAATGAAGACCTACACATTCCTTCACCTATCGTAACAATAAAGTCCAGACGGCTGAAGCACGGCCAGAGGGAGAGAGAGACGGTGCTGATAGCATCTCTCTTCAGCTCCAGTGCGTCTGCTGTAATTACAGAGAAACACACTACAACACATCCGTGTCAACACTCTCTCAGGTAACACAACTGTTACCTCGCTCTTCTAACGCACACACACTCTCTGAAATCTGACGCATTCCTGCTCGGGTTATAAAGGGCAGCTCAGTGTTTGACGTTCAGATGTTCGATTTTCTGCTGTAATATTTATCCACGTTCCAGCCGTGCGAGTGCAGCGCTTTGAGGTGGAGATGTGTGTGTGGTTTATGAATTAGACAGTGTTTAGCCATCCGTTCCTTTAGGAAATCGCTAATGAGATCTCTATCGTCTCTCCTAGACAGCAGTGAGATTAAATGACTTTTATTTGACGCCTCTGCTTTTCTGATTTTTTGATATTTGTCTGTAGAAATCTCAAGTCACAAACTAGATCTCAATATGAGTTCAAACATTTCTCATTAAATTCTTGCAAAACCAAATGTGACCCTGGACCACAAAACCAGTCTTAAGTCGCTGGGGTATATTTGTAGCAATAGCCAAAAATACATTGTGTGGGTCAAAGTTATTGATTTTTCTTTTATGCCAGAAATCATTAGGATATTAAGTAAAGATCATGTTCCATGGAGATACTTTGTAAATTTCTTACCGTAAATATACCAAAACTTCATTTTTGATTAGTAATATGCATTGCTAAGAACTTCATTTGGACAACTTTAAAGGCGATTTTCTCAGTATTTTGATTTTTTTGCACCCTCAGATTCCAGATTTTCAAATAGTTGTATCTCGGCCAAATATTGTCCGATCCTAACAAACCATACATCAATGGAAAGCTTATTCATTCAGCTTTCAGATGATCTATAAATCTCAATTTCAAAAAATTGACACTTAAGACTGGTTTTGTGGTCCAGGGTCACAAATGACATGAGCTATACATATTAAATTCATTTTCATGGCTCAAATTTCACTTTAATTTGTGTCTTTTTAGTTCTCTTAAGGAATTTTAGAATGTAAAACGTTGGTGGAATGTTTCAGGTGATATAGGATGTCATTTTATTACAATTCTAACAATAGTTTATCATAAAATATATTTTAGTCGAATATATTTAAGATTTTTAAATAGAAATTTTCACCATTAAACATTAAAGCAAGTAATTGATACGGTTATAAAAATGAATATTTTATAATATTTTACAACATTATAAGTAATTTCTTGCTGTTTATTATAATATTTCACTATATATGTTAACTCAATTTAAAGGTAACAATGAATATTTTTTGAATGGTTACATATTTAGATGACTTTTCTGCTACATATTTTATTAACAATTTGAACATTTTTATTTTATTTGATTGTTTTCCCCTGTGAAGTTGCATATATTTTATCTCTGCTTTGAGTTTTTATTTTTGCTTTTTATGAGCTAAAGGACATTATAGGACTTTAAAATATTCATTTATTAGGTCAAATTTTAAATATTAGTTTAATCAGATGTTTAATTGTCATGCTTTGAAAATGATCTCTGTTCAATGATCTTTTACAAGAAGATTTATTTTTCACCAGTATTATATTTAATTTATTAGTGATAAATATAAATGTAAAATATAAAAATATGAATTTTCACTGTATATGGTAAATCAGCTCAAAGTGAATTAACATTTTTATTTTATTTTATTTTATTTTTGAGCTCTCTGTGATGTTTCTAGGACATTATGGGTCCTCAGCAAACAGAGATCATTAGTTTCATCGAATGTTTAGCTTCATGAGTCGTTTCATGCTTTGAAAATGATCACTGTTCAATGATCTTGGACAGGAAGTGAAGGCTGGTGTTCTCTTTATGAACGGAGACTGATTGTGTGTTTATGTCAACAGTGTGTGTGTGTGTGTGTGTGTGTGTGTGTGCCATCTGTTCGTGTCTGCTACTCTCACTGTGAGACTAATTACAAGACTTTACACGTAACCACAACAACCAGGACCAGAACCTGATGAAACCTTTCTGAGGAGCCTCAATCCTCTCACACACTGATCTGACACCTTCACAGCTTCAGTTATGTATATTCATGAGTGTGTGTGGTTGATCTTTATGTATTTTATGTGACTGAGAACCTGGTTTACACCTCTCCATCCTCAAGTTCTCCATAAGAGGAAGCGACACTGGAAGAAAGAGTCAATATTGTCTCAGCAAACTTTAGTAAATCCATACAGCTGTAGTCTGACACAATGTCAGTATTTCACACTGTAACACAACGTTCTGTGCAAACGGATGAAATCTGCTATAAAAATGTGAAAAAAAAAGATTGCTAAATATATTTAGTTTGAGTTGGTCTCTACACTGAAAAAAATGGTGTAGGGTTTACACTGAAATGATTTTTGTTTAAAAATTGCTAGTAAATTTTACACATAATTACGAAGAAATGACAAGTAACACATTGAATTAAATGTGAAGATCTTCTTTATTTACAACTTTGAAATTTTTATTATATTTATCCTTATATAAAAACAAAAGTAGTCTGTTATGTTTTCATTTTGATATCTATACTGAAAGCAGTGGTGTAGAAAGATTATTGGAGCATATTTTGACAAGAAAATACAATTTTAGTCTTTGTACTTCAGTGTTTTATGTTTAATTCAATGTGTTACTTGCTATTTCTTTGTAATTATTTGTGAAATGTACTAGCGTTTTTGTTTATAAAAATTGTTACAAAGCAGATTTTCACACACATTATTGAATAACTTCTTGAAACACATTTTTCTTCATTAAAAGCAATTCGAAAGAACTTATATTCTGACAAAATTACTTTTTTTTTTGCAAGCAACATGATCCTTTTTTATGAATTAATCATTTTATGGGTTGGTTATGATTAATTACTTGTGAAATTTTAGCAGTTTCTGAGTAAAAATTGTTTCTATGCCATTGTTTCTTTCTTCAGTGTACTCTTTAGTGTTGGGTTTTTGTTCATTTTCGTTCAGTGTCAAACATATTCTGAACTGTATATATTAGAGTCAAACAACTCATGACTGATTGAATAATCCTATCAATTTCTCCCTGTTTTTTTCCCCTAGGTAACTATGGAGAGAGTGGGATGGAGGCGTTTAAAGAGATGGCGGGAAAGGAAGGTATTTGTATCGCTCACTCGGATAAAATCTGGAGTAACGCCGGCGAGCAGAGCTTCGACCGTCTGCTGGTCAAACTGCGCAAGTATCTGCCCAAAGCTCGCGTGGTGGCGTGTTTCTGCGAGGGCATGACCGTACGAAACATCCTGATGGCCATGAGACGAAAAAACCTCGTCGGAGAGTTCCTGTTGGTCGGCAGGTCAGTGGAGGAGTGAATGATAAAAACATGGAGAAATTGAGTATGATTTTACTTGGCCTTCGACTGGAGGTTTAATTTGTAAAACCACCCCATCTGCTTGAAAACCAACTAAAACTACAACCATAAAAACATGTGTGTTACTTGAAATAAAACAAACATTAACTAATACAACATAAAATACTTTTATAGAAATTTGTTTATTATATTATTACATATTTCTGAGTTTCAAAATAATCCAAAATATTTTCAGTTCACTGAGTTTTTCAGTAAATAAACAGTGCTGGGTAAGTTACTCTAAAAAGTAATGAATTACTAGCTACTAATTACATCTTCAACAGTGTAATTAGATTCCTTTACAAATTACTCTCCCCTAAGAAATATTGCATTACTACTAATAACTATACTTTCGAAATCCCATATCAACCTTGATCAGATGAAGAGTAATGGATAGACATGAAGCTGCTTTTTAAATTCTTTTTTAATATTGTTAATTAATAAATAATATAAATTTCCATGAATTATTATTGAACTCCGTAAAGTATTAAAATGGAAAAGATTACAATAAAAACATACATTTTAACATTAGATGTTACATTTTGATGTTAAATTCACCTTTTTTTTTTACTGTATATAGAATTGTTCTACAGTTTATACAGTATTTAATGCAATGCAGCAGAAGTAACTATAATTAAATTACAGAAAAATTAAGCACAATCCTTTACTTTAAGGAAAAAAGTAATTCAATTACTGTAATTAATTACTTATTAATGTATTACACCCAACACTGAAAAACAACTTAAATTCTAGTCTATTTCTCACACAAAGTTAGAAGACTTAGAAAACAGTGTGCACATTATACAGTATGGACCAGTGTTATTTTACCTTTTATTAATTTTTTAAATTATTTTTTATTAACTATATTTCAGTTAATACTTATTTTATTTCAAGTAATGAAAATGTTTTTATGGTTCACACACTTTCAGGTTGACAAGGTGATTATTACATTTCCATTTTTAGAGGAACGGTTCCTTTGACAAACTCTTCTCTCTAAATGCACTCAACAATCAATATCTGTGAGAGTGTGTGTGTGTGTGTGTGTGTGTGTGTATCCCTATGTGTTTAACTTTTTCAGCATCAGCTGTTCAGTCCAGATGAAAACCAACAGGAAGTTTCAATCATCATCAGTATCATCTTCATAACCATCATCACATCATCATTACATTATCTTCATCAACATCATCGTTGCAGGTAAAATGTCTTGGATTTCTTAAAAATAAAGTTAAAAAAGGGGGTTTTCACAAAGAACCTTTCAGTAAACAGTTCTTTAAAGAACCATTTTTTCTTACATTATATGAATCTAAAGAACCTTCCATTATAAAGAACTTTTTTGGAATGGAAAGGTTCAGTGGATGTTGAAGGTTCTTCATGGAACCATCAATGCCATTGAGAAGCTTTATTTTTCAGAGTTCACCTACACACACACGTCTCCTCTCGTCGAGTCTGAATGTCTCTGATGGCCGCTGTAAGACTCTCTCACACACCAATAGCAGGGGCGCCGTAAAGGGGGAGGTTAGGACGATTATAAGGGCCCGAGGCCCCAAGGGGGGTAACGCGATTTCTATCGAGGGGAGCACAATCGTGATTTCTACTGAGGGGGATCCCCCACCCCCGAAAGGGGGGGCTCGATTGAATATTCTGTCTAGGGGGCCCAGACACCATAGCTGCACCCCTGACCATTAGTACCGCATTTACTGCTTCAATCTCAGGTCAAATGGAGGGCTTCCTTCTGTCTGAAGTGGAATCACAACAAGAGCCAATGGATGACCTCAAAACAACACAGCATCTGTGGACAGAAATTAAAGTGGTCCTTAAAACTTAAAACTCCTTAAAACTCCTATTATTCTATGAAGAATAGACAGAAATTTAAGTCATTAGGCTCTGAAAAAATGAAATAATTTTCTTTGTTTTTTACTGTGTGCATCTCGTGTGTGTGTGTGTGTGTGTGTGTAACATATCATATCATAAATTATGACATATTTGTCATTTTTAGATGAACTATCCGTTAAAAACTCAAATGTAATAGACCTATTTTCAATGGCGTGGTCCACACTACTGAAAGGATGTGCATCTCTCATGGCTTTGTTTTCATTTCATAACACTCTAGAAACCACCCAGAACACATTAGTAATACCCTAACTACCCCTCAAAATACCTTAGTAACACCATAGTAGCCACCCAGAACACCTTAGGACTGCCCTAGCAACCAGGTAGATCACCTTAGTGACACTCTTGCAAGCTGCCAGAACACCTTAGTAACTCCCTAGCAACCAACCAGAATAGTAAATCCATAGCAACCACCCAGAACACATTAGTAACACCCTAGCAACCAGACAGAAGACCTTAGCAACATCTTAGCAACCACCTACAAAACCTTAGTAACAACCTAGCAACAACCGAAAACACCTTATTAATGCCCTAGCAACCACACTGAATACCTTAACATGACCTCGCAACCAGCCAAAACACCTTGGCAATGCCTTAGTAACGGCTAAGCAACACCCTAGCAACAACCCAAAATACCTTATTAATGACCTACCAACCACACTGAATACCTTAGCACCACTTGCAGCCTACCAGAACACCTTAGTAATGCCTTATCTACCGGCCATAACACCTTAGTAACACCTTAGCAACACCCTTGCAACCATCTAGGACAAATTAGTAACACCCTAGCAACTAGCCAGAAAAGTAACACCATAGCAGCTACCCAGAACACCTTATTAACACCCTAGCAACCACACAGAACACCTTACCACCACTCTAGCATCCAGCCAGTACACCCTAGCAACCAGCTAGAAGTCCTTAGCAACCACCAATCACAAATCTATGAAAGATATATATATATATATATATATATATATATATACAGGTGCATCTCAATAAATTAGAATGTTGTGGAAAAGTTCATTTATTTCAGTAATTCAGCTCAAATTGTGAAACTCGTGTATTAAATAAATTCAGTGTACACAGACTGAAGTAGTTTAAGTCTTTGGTTCTTTTAATTGTGATGATTTAGGCTCACATTTAACAAAAACCCACCAATTCACTATCTCAACAAATTAGAATATGGTGACATGCAAATCAGCTAATCAACTCAAAACACCTGCAAAGGTTTCCTGAGCCTTCAAAATGGTCTCTCAGTTTGGTTCACTAGGCTACACAATCATGGGGAAGACTGCTGATCTGACAGTTGTCCAGAAGACAATCATTGACACCTTTCACAAGGAGGGTAAGCCACAAACATTCATTGCCAAAGAAGCTGGCTGTTCACAGAGTGCTGTATCCAAGCATGTTAACAGAAAGTTGAGTGGAAGGAAAAAGTGTGGAAGAAAAAGATGCACAACCAACCGAGAGAACTGCAGCCTTATGAGGATTGTCAAGCAAAATCAATTAAAGAATTTGGATGAACTTCACAAGGAATGGACTGAGGCTGGGGTCAAGGCATCAAGAGCCACCACATACAGATGTGTCAAGGAATTTGGCTACAGTTGTCGTATTCCTCTTGTTAAGCCACTCCTGAACCACAGACAACATCAGAGGCATCTTACCTGGGCTGAGGAGAAGAACTGGACTGTTGCCCAGTGGTCCAAAGTCCTCTTTTCAGATGAGAGCAAGTTTTGTATTTCATTTGGAAACCAAGGTCCTAAAGGAAGGGTGGAGAAGCTCATAGCCAAAGTTGCATGAAGTCCAGTGTTAAGTTTCCACAGTCTGTGATGATTTGGGGTGCAGTGTCATCTGCTGGTGTTGTCCATTGTGTTTTTGAAAACCAACGCCACTGCACCCGCTTACCAAGAAATTTTGGAGCACTTCATGCTTCCTTCTGCTGACCAGCTTTTAAAGATGCTGATTTCTATTTTCCAGTAGGATTTAGCACCTGCCCACACTGCCAAAAGCACCAAAAGTTGGTTAAATGACCATGGTGTTGGTATGCTTGACTGGCCAGCAAACTTACCAGACCTGAACCCCATAGAGAATCTGTGGGGTATTGTCAAGTGGAAAATGAGAAACAAGAGACCAAAAAATGCAGATGAGCTGAAGGCCACTGTCAAAGAAACCTGGGCTTCCATACCCTCTCAGCAGTGCCACAAACTGATCACCTCCATGCCACGCCAAATTGAGGCAGTAATTAAAGCAAAAGGAGCCCTTACCAAGTATTGAGTACATATACAGTAAATGAACATACTTTCCAGAAGGCCAACAGTTCACTAAAAATGTTTTTTTATTGGTCTTATGAAGTATTCTAATTTGTTGAGATAGTGAATTGGTGGGTTTTTGTTAAATGTGAGCCTAAATCACCACAATTAAAAGAACCAAAGACTTAAACTACTTCAGTCTGTGTGCACTGAATTTATTTAATACACGAGTTTCACAATTTGAGTTGAATTACTGAAATAAATGAACTTTTCCACGACATTCTAATTTATTGAGATGCACCTGTATATATATATATAGATATATAGATATATATATATATGTCTTCTTCTTTTATTATGGTCAGTATCTTTCTCAGATTTCTTGCACCTTGTCAAATCCTAGTTCTTCCACATTTATTATGGCATTGAGACCTCATAAACATGACTTTGTTTCCCGGCAGACTAATTTCCCGACTCCCGGAAATTGCGTGAAACCAGACAATCAGATTAGAGCTTGTCGCTGGAGAAGCTCTTGCCATGTTTGTGTGCAGAACGTATCGGTCCAGCTCTTGGGTCAGACACGCAACGGTCCAGAAAAATGCGAGCAAATAGAGCAAACTTCATGATCATTAAGAGCCCTTACGTGTTTATGATGCGTTTCCTGTCTGCCTCCCTCTCAGGCAGGATGGGATGTTTGCGCGGTGGTCTGTGTTCCATGCGGAGGAGCTGTCAAGTCTTCGTCATCCTCCTCTTCCTCCCGGCAGAGCCGAGAGTGTGAGAGGAATATTTAACAGATGAGAGAGAGGGAAAGCAGAGAATTCTGGGCCAAAGCGAGGGAATGACAGAGCATGCATCGGAGATGTGTTTGCACTAATGTGTTTGTTCAAATCAGTCAGAGAAAAGAAAAACAGATTCATTATTGGATGATTTTTCACCAAATGACTTTTAATTTGCACAGAAATTAAAAACATTAATCACATCATTTACATACAATGAATTGCATGTATAAATATTTGCTGAGAAAAGTCTCAAATGATGATCATTTTAAAGATGTTCAAGCAAGAATTGTTAGTCTGTGTTTATATATCTGTTTATATATCTCAGATATATAACTTAGATGTTAAATAAATCCATTACTATGGAATCCGTCATGCATTCATTTTTTATTGGCTTGTTTTTAATTTATTCCTTATAATCACTCTAAATGAACTAAATTAAAATGTTCAATTGGCATCCCAAATTTGTAATGCGGTTGAATCTACTTAAAGTCCAACTTAAAAATGAAAAGTGTGTGTGCGTGTGTGTAAATTCCCCTCTGCTAGACTACTGATCTAAGGCCAGAGATGAAACACAGAGGATCAAAGCGTCTCAGAGCTCAAGGTCTGTCGTTTCTAGAGTGCACACACACACACACACACACACACACACACACACAAACACAACAGAACAGAACAAAACATCTGCTCAAGAATGCACATGCACTCATATGTATGTATGTATGTATGTATGCATGCATACATACCCACATTATTTTTGGGATGTTAAAATACGATCTCACATAGTGCACGATAAATCGGACGAAAAATTCAGACTGACATTACAGGAAGGTCCCGAGCTATATCTAGACACCAGAACATCACAGAGACTGGTTTAGTAAGATACCACCTAGCAACCATTGCACCTTAGTAATGCCCTAGCAACCAACCAGAACACCTTACTAATGCCCTAGCAACCATCCAGAACACCCTAGCATCCACCCAGAACACCTTGTTAACACCTAGACATCAGAGCATCACAGAAAATTGAGGGAGGTTTTGTAAGGAATCACCTAGAAACCAACCAGAACACCTTAGCAATGCCCTAGCAACCACACAGAACACCTTAGTAATGCCATAGCAACCATCCAGAACACATTTTTATTTAGTACTGTGAATCTGCTCTGAATCAGTCTACATTGTATGAAGCACTATAGTCAGATGTCATTTGACTTGACTTAATATCCTAGCAACCTTCCAGAACACCTTATCAAAGCCAAGCAACCAACTAGAAGGCCATCTTGATTATTACTATGAAGCAGCTTTGGATCAATATGTATTGAAAAAAGTGCTATATGCTTAAAAAGTCATTGGACTTGACTTAGCAATGCCCTAGCAACCACCCAGACCACCTTTGTAAAGCCTAGCAACCATAGCAATGCCTTAGAAACCACCCAGAACTCCTTAGTAATGGTCTTGAAATTGCCTAGAACACTAACATATTCAAAACAACCATAGCAATGCTCTAACAACCTCCCAAAATAACTTAGCAATGTCCTGACAACCACCTATGATACCTTAGCAACGCCCTAACAACCACTCAGAAATTTAGTAATGGCCTAGAAACTGCCAAGAACACCAACACATTTAAGCAACCGTAGCAATGCACCAACAACCACCCAAAATACCTTAGCAACATCCTAACAACCACCTATGATACCTAAGCAATGCCCTAGCAACCACTCAGAACACCTTAGCATTGTGGAGACACTTTTTCTTCCTGTGAAAAATATAGTCGATTGTATTATTCTGTCTAGTGCTGCTGTCGGCACAGAAAATGCACACTTTGTATTGGTTTAACAGCTCATTTCTGAGAGTTTGTCATGGGGCGTTCCTCACAGGTTTGGCACAGCCAGTGTGGTTTGGTGGATGGGGTTTGTAGGATTACAAACGTGCGACAGTAGGAATATCCCAGATCCTCTTACACTCTCGCTGCAGGATCTAGTGCACACGAGGCCGTCACGAGCAGCTCGCACATCTGCCCTATCCTCATTCCCGCCGCGAGCGTCCTGTAGGGTTAACAGAGATAAAACTCTATGTGAGACGCCCGCATGTCAGTGTTAATGGACCCGTCTCTCTGAACTCTCCCAACAGTGATCTCTACGGACCGCGTGACACCCATTAGCCCCGTCCTGCCCGCAGCTTTTACCCCACAGACACAGACCAAGCGATAACTGATTAATGACGCTCCAAGTGTGTGTGTTTGGCACGGTCAACAGAACTATTCTTTTCCGTTTCCCCATCCGTGCTGCACTCTGATCTGGAGACGGAACGAAAACGGAACCAATACCCTTCCACGGCTTGTTGCCATAGCAACAGAATTGTCACCCGTACCAACACCACCGCCTCCCGCCAGCCTCAGATTTAGTCAGAGAGGGATGTGAACAGGCTGAGAGAGAGTTTAAAGTCAGGCCTCTGGAATTACCAGGAATATCTCGTTCTGCCTCCAGGATTCTCACTGATGAACTATACCACAAACTTTCACAGACAGGTACAGCTGCTCAGAGCTGCTCCAAGGTACCTAGAGTCTAGAGTAAAACTGGAAAAAAAAACAAAAAAAACAGAAACACGTCTTATATTCGCCTCTGGTTAGTGTTTAATCAGTGCTGGAGAAGTTGTTTCTCAAGCTGCTTGTAATCTAACACGACATAACATGACCTAATAGCAATATTCTACATTATATAAAACTCCCTAATTGAGATTGAAAAACCATATTGGTACCCCAGATAATATGCCCAGATAAATAATAAAAGAGAGGTTTTATTGTTATTCACTGAGTTTTCATATCATTAATTTTGTTAGGTGAATTTGGTCACACTTTATTTTAAGGTACAATTCTCACCATTAACAAACCATTAACTATATGACTTTTGGCTCAAACTCCTAATTTGCTGCTTATTAATAGTTAGTAAGGTAGATGTTAAGTTTAGGTATTGGGAAGGATTAGGGATGTAGAATATGGTCATGCAGAATATGTGCTTTATAAGTACTAATAAATAGCCAATATATTAATAATAGGCATGCTAAAAAGCAACTAGTTAATAGTAAGAATTGGTCCCTATACTAAAGTGTTTATTTATTTATTCATTCATTCATTCATTCATTTTTAGTTATTTATTTTATTTAGTTTTAATCATTTTAGTACTTTAACCTAAACATTTTATTTCAGAACAGTTCAGTTTTTAACTTAAAACGTCTGGTGTTTAAAAATGTCTGGAAGTGTTGAGTGATTGTTTGAGTGTCCACAGTCTCAAAAGTTTCCTGACCTGCCACTCAAAGTGACAGGAACATTTCAGTGTGAGAAACCCTGTGGGTCACTTGTGTGTAAATGTCAGGATTTTGGTGTGTGTGTGTGTTTGTGTGTGTGTGTTTCTGTCCTATGATTGCCAGCACCCTCTGGTAATCTGTCTGACAAACTTAACAATGTGTATGTGTGTGTGTGTGTGTGTGTGTGTGTATCCATCAGTCTCATGTTAATGGGAATGTTTTTCTGTCCTGTCAGATTTCACTGTCAGTGTGTGTGTTTGTGTGCAGATGGACACAGCATGAGGTTTTGACCTCATGAATCTGATCTGCAGCAAGCCTAAAACACACACACATACCACTTAGCCTGACGTTTTTCAAGACCAAAAATAAAAAGATGAACAGTAAGTGAGAATATAACTCAAATATATTACAAAACTAAAAGCATATTTAAAGGGACAGTTCACCCCAAATTCTGTCATTTATTGTCATTCCAAACTTGTATGACTTTCTTTCTTCTGTGGAAGATAATATAAGATGTTCAGCTGAATGTTGACGCTGCTCTTTTTCATACAATGAAAGTAAATGAGGACTGGGGCTGTCAAGCTCAAAAAAATGGCTCAGAAAGCACTGGAAAAGAATTTCATACGGCTTGTGCACTATATCCTTTGTTGTCTGAAGTTATAGTATTGAAATTTAATTGTTATTTGCTGAAAATCTTCCTCTCTGCCGTACTGTAACTCTTCATCTGTGCCAATTCAATTGTGGTGTGTGAGCTGCATCTAATTTTTCAAAATATGAGATGGCATTGTTTAGGAATGCACGATTAATTAAAATAAAACTAAAATTACAAAATCGCTAAGTTTTTGTTGGCAAAGGCTATTTACACTAACTCTGCCCGCTAACGTGTGATTGAGTTAGTCAACACTAAAAAAATACACTGATTCAGCATCAGCTTCAGTGATGCAGATGGTGAGGCGCATGAGTTTTGGTGCGATCGACCCGAGTTCGAGCCTGCCTTTTGCCAAACTTTTTTTCTCCCTTTTCAGATCTCATATCGCATCAGAAAGGCATTTATTTTCAATAAAAATGAAGAATATAATCAAAAAGTTGAAAATAAAAGTATCGGGCAGGGTTAGGGTAGGTGTAGAGAGGGATTTATTGTCCCAATAAGGTGGCACCCATTTAATAATTTGAATTAAAACTATAATTTACACTCAATACTTTATTATTGCGTACAGTTTTATAATGTACTACAATACTGAGGTGCAGATAATTGCCACTATTTGCAATAAGTAGTATAAATAGCAGAAAATCTTGCTATTTTAACATAGTGTAAATAGAATCTATAGCTATTTGCACTTAGTGTAAATAGCATATCGTTAAAAAATACTGCTATTTACACTTAGCGCAAATAGCCGCTGCCAAAACAAAATATGGGTTTGGGATGACAATGGCAAGACAGATTTTAACTTTTCCACGTTTTGGGTGATAATTTGTTACCAGCTTGTTGCTTGGTTACTAAAATCAAAGAATCAGAAACACAATGTATTTTTGTGCTTTGTGACGAACATGAGTTTACCCGAGCTCTCGGTCTGTACGTTCAGTGTTGTTTTAGCATGTGTGTTGTGTGAAGGACAGCTGTGGCCGGTGTTTTGACTGGCTGTAGTAATTGCGCTCTATTTTCAGCTCTCTCTGAACGCTTGACGATCGCCCATTAAGGCCTGACGTAAACGAATGGAAAGACCACAGAAATCTCTCTCGTTCTCTATTTACTTTTCATCTCTTCTGACACTTTCACAAAGCCTGTTTACCACAAACTCTTTCAAGCTGCGCTTATTCTGTCCTTTAAAGTCAACACGAGCTCAAAATGGACCCTATTTATCTTCTTAATGGATATTTCTGGTCTTATTGGGAATTATTAAGTGGGGCATGTTAGAACAAGGACAAAATGTTTCAATTTTAGCCTAAAATCTTGCCAATAGTTATTACTTCAAATGTATTAAATGTCACGGCAATCATGAATAGTGATTCGTTTAAAAAAGAACTGTTGGCATCAGGAAGTCAAATGGGTTGCGAATGTCGTTTCATGTTGACTTTAACCTCTCGCTTTCTCTCTATGCCGGTTTTCTCTCATTTGGCACCCAATTAGTAGCCCATCCGAAGACGTCACTTCATCTACAGCCATCACAGCATTTTACACGACAGGAGAGCAGAGAGGAGATGAGAGGAGATCTGGTCACAACACAATTCATTTGGAGGTCGTAACTGTCAGAGCGGAGACAGATCTGATGGAGAGACGCTGGCACACGCTGACGCTGTCCTCCTGTGACCCGTGTGTGTGTGTGTGTGTGTGTGATTTCTTTAACGTCCTCTGAGTTCCGTCACCTCATGCTGATCAGCACATGTTTGCTGTAAAACCTTGGCGTGTTTTCCTTGTTGTCATGGCAGCAACACTAGCTAAACTCTCAGATTCGATTCCAATCTTGAATCTTTAATATTCATGTACTCTGGCTTTCAAAAGTTTGGGTTGGTACATTTTTTAATGTGAAAGAAGTCTCTTCTGCTCACCAAAGCTGCCTTTATTTGATCAGAAATACAGTAAAAACAGCAATACTGTGAAATCTTATTACAATTTCAAATAACTGTTTTCTATTTGGCTATTTTTAGGGCCCGAGCACCGATGGTGTGAGGACCCTATTGGAATTGCTCCGTTTATTAGGGCCCGAGCACCGATGGTGTGAGGACCCTATTG
>JAFVLL020029475.1:0-16287 GCA_021397915.2 Tor tambroides | reverse complement strand
TTTCATTAACACCAAAGCAGCTGAAACTGATTAACAACCCCTTCTGCTACTTAACTGACCAGATCAATATCCCAGAATTTTAATTGACTTGATGCTATACTCTGATTAAAAGGTGTTCCTTTAATTTTTTTGAGCAGTGTATATATATGTATGTATATGTGTATATATATGTATGTATTATATATGTATGTGTGTGTGTGTGTATATATATATATATATATATGAGTTTGTCAAATTGGCACTGATCATGTGAATAAATAAAAACCACTGATATTTATTTATTTATTGTTTTACAGCCCTGCTGTATTTGTGTATATATCCAAACTTTGACAAATTCCATGACATTCCGCATTATACTGTAAATTCCATTTGTATGATTGGATTCCATAATTCCATTTGCATTTTCTGCATTGTGAAAATCATGGAGCCCAACCATTTATCCACAAACCTCTTACTGCAAAATGACAAGAGTCTTCCAGTGTGAATCTTGTGTGTTGAGGAAAGAGGTGGATACAGCATATTTCTTACTGAAGTTGCAGGCGTAGATGAGGGAGGGAGATGAGACATACCCCTGCAATCCATTTTTAATGATTATGATCAAAGCAGCCAAATTAATGAGCTCTTTGTAGTTATATGAAGCTGGCAGCCATCACTTTAATCGCACTGACCGGCAGTTGTATAGAGTTGCAGGACCCCTGCTGCAGGTCGCACTACAAAGCACAGCGGGATCGGCAGCGCAAAGCATGCTGGTCCGGCTGACACAGTCCAGATGAAGGCAAGAGGACTGCAAACTTGCCTGGATAATAACCACATATAAAACATCTGGAATACCTCCTTTATCGTCAGTATTTAATACATTTGTTGTCATGTGAGATTTCGAAGGACAATGGAGTTCTCTGACATGAATCATAAGAAATGGAACTTTTTTTGGTTCCAATTCCACTTAACGAGTCCATTAACGATTCTTTTAGTACTTTTTTTCTCTCATCACACTCAATTCAGACTGCAAGTTCACAACACGTATAAAACATAATGATTTTCAGTGGCAGCACAGTAAACTGTATTTTAGTATGGCGGTCCTTCAGCAGACATCTGAAGAATCATTAAAGGAACCAAACATCATGAAAATCATTTGGTTACAGAATTTTACAGAAGTGGAACCAGTTCGGAATTGTGACCCTGGAGCACAAAACCAGTCTTAAGTCGTTGGGGTATATTTGTAGCAATAGCCAAAAATACATTGTATGGGTCAGAATTATCCATTTTTCTTTTATGTCAAAAATCATTAGGATATTAAGTAAAGATCATGTTCCATGAAAATATGTTGTAAATTTCCTACCCTAAATAAATTAAAACTTAATTTTTGGTCAGTAATATGCATTGCTCAGAACTTCATTTGGACAGATTTAAAGGCAATTTTCTCAGTATTTTGATTTTTTTGCACCCTCAGATTCCAGATTTTCAAATAGTTGTGTCTCGGCCAAATATTGTCCTATCATAACAAATTATACATCAGTGGAAAGCTTATTTATTCAGCTTTCAGATGATATATAAATCTCAATTTAAAAAAATTGACCCTTATGACTGGTTTTGTGGTCCAGGGTCACAATTTACAACTCTTATTTAGTCGGAATCTAAATACACCACAGCAGTGTTTATTTGAATCCTATTTTATTTATTGAATATAATTTAAGTGGTCAATCACAAGTTTTTCTAATAAGCATTTTTTAATGTGGTTTGAAATACTACTACAGTGTTAATTAAATTGACTCAACAAATGTTGTTCTCTTGTGCCGTTTAAAAAAAAAAAAGTGCCTGACAGCCTAGTCTTCAGGAAATAAATAGAAAATGTTTAACAGGCAATCAAGCAGCTCTACTGTTTGACAAAAGGCTTGTGTTTTTGCAGGCTAATTAAGAACTGCATTTGAGAGGCTTAACTGGCTGTAATGTGTTACTTTCATTACAGGTAAGGGAGGAGAACAGCAGCGTGAGATTGTGACTGATTTTAATGAGCACGAGCTCGCTGTGAGGCTGTGCTATTTGTGTAAGGGTTTAGTGGTACGGTAATGACCAGTTCATCTGTGTAACTTTCCTCTGACATGCAGACAGGTTGTTTTTTGTGTGAACAAAGGCAAAGGCGACTGCATGTCAAGGACACAGATTTTGATGACAGATTTTAAAGACAAACTTTTTTCTTTGGAATATTGTGCGCTGATAATGCACAATAAGACCAGGAACATTTAATCTTTAAGGTACAAAAATTCGGTCCGATATTTGAATGCAGTTTGTCTGTTCAGACAAGTGTGAAAAAGAGAAATACAGCACAATATGCTGTTTGTACAATATAATGTTCTGTTTGCTTATCAGCATACTGATATAGCCTATTTGTATTTTTCTTTTGTTTTTACATTTTTTTTCCCCTTATGTTTTTCTCTGGATTTGATGTGACTGACGTTTTTCATAATTGCCTTTAATTATATGTGTAATAAAAACACACACACCCCACACAAATACAAGGTTAGCAATGTGCAAATTTCCATTTCTGGCAGCAGTCTGTTGTGGAGAAGAAAGAACGAAGTCAAATAACATTAACATGTTTTCAAAGAGCCATTCACTTTTTTTATTTTATTTTTTCAAATGATTGTTAAATAAAAAAAAAAGCAATACAGAGAGAGAGCCAGGTCTGTTCATGAGTGGCACTAAAACAAAAGCATCTCCAAACGTGATCAAAAGAGCGACTCTTATTGCTCAACCAGTTTTCTTCATGGTGTGATTGGGAAAAAAAAAGTTAGAACACCTCTCTGTAAAATATAAAATAAAACACATATATGCATATGTAAATACATTAATTAAAACTGCATTAATGGCATGCAAATGTTAGTTCATTCAAATTAAGATGTTTATCACACCTAATTTGTGCACCAAACATTCTTATTGGTATGAACAGGCATTTTTGCCCTATCCAAAAATGTTTAAATTTTGTCACTATACGCTGAGTGGCTCCGCCTCTAATGAAATCTCGTTGTTCCTAAATCCCATTACATATATGTGTACTGTATATCAAACCTCAGATAGTTTGGCTGTGATTGTCTCTTTCATGCAGCATTTTAGGATTTCAAGATGGACAAAAAAAAAAGAGACTTGTCACTGTAAACGTCACTTCACACTTTGTTCTGAAACAATTTTATAAGTTCAGCTTTAGATCAGCAGATCCGAGTGCAGATTCTGATGATTTAATCGTGGGCTCATATCGGTCTGATATGCCCCTGATGGTCTGAGTGCAGCGCTTTGTGATTGAGTCGGTGTGTAATTTGGCTGCAATCATGCCACTTTATCTCCAATCAGGATGCATCTCCGGCTTATATGCTTTCAGACGGCAGAGAGATTGAATTACCCAGCGTTCCTTCCATCAAAAAAGTGTGGTGCTCACATTTGCAGCTCCATTTCCCCGCCTGCCACATCCTAAACCTGCATGCCAGCTCTCCGCAGATAATAGGCTAATTGGATTGTAATTGGTTAGTGATTCTGCAGCGTAGGCGTTTGAATGCCATCTCTGATCTAACGCTGTAACATTATCACATGCGCTGTGGCGATTTGCACCAGGTGCTCTGGGAACCCTTGAATGAGAGGTATTGTTATAGATAGATGTTTGTTTGTTTGTTTGTTTGTTTGTTTAATTTCCTGTTTATTCGGTGTGTTTTTATTGAATTTATTTTGCTTCTGAGGCTGTTCAATTGGACCTTCCCCTCCTCTGTGATTCAGAGCGGTCATCAAGCAGCAGTAATTATTGCATTCCATCAGCACCGACCGTCCGCCGCTATGAACTGCTGCTAGAGTTTATGACTGCGCTCGGCGCAAATCACCTCCGCTTGCTGAAATGAATTGATTAAATTCTAATTGTTATGAAGCCAGACAGTGAAAGCCCCTCATGATCTGCCAGGCAGCGGAACAGTATTGATCCACGAGAGGGAAAGAGTGATTGAGATCGAGGTTTGCGCTGTAAACCGAAAAGCAGAAGTTGGAGATAATGTGGCATGCAGGCCAGATGGTCTTTGTAAGCACAAATTCTGTGTTCGAATCGATGTTTCCTTCTAAAGGTTTTATGAACAGAAGCCTTGGCACCTTGTGCTGAATCTCATTTCGTGAATTCAGTGTTGATTCAATGAAGATATGAAATCAAAAGGTATCAGCATCACCTCATGTAGCCCACAACTTATTGCTTAGATGACTGTTTGGTCTTTAATACTCCTTAACCTCTGAAAAAGTGCAGTGTAAATTATTAATATTAAATTAATATTAAACATACTAAGTACTGTGTAAATTATTAAAGGAATTGTTCCAATCCCATATGGCTTTCTCTCTTCCTTGAAGCACAAAAGAAAAGTTTTTAGAGGAGATCCTGGCTGCTGTTTTCCATATAATGAGAAACTTTGGATCTATCAAGCTGCAAAATGACAAAAGTAGCAGCAAGTAAGTCATATGATGAGAGATTTCCATTTTGTGTGAACTATACATATTTGTTTCCTCATAAAAGTAGGCTTATCTACTATAAATTATTCAAAAAGCACAATGTAAAATGGCAGTAAGTCGTCGTAAACAATGTTCATAAAATAGTTGGAAAAATACTCTGATAAACATATTTTCACACATCTGATGGACAAGCACAGTACTGCTTTCTGTTCTCAGCATTAGTATCGTTAAAGTTGCTGAGAAAAGAAAGTAGCAACCAGGGATGCCCTCGACTAAATATTAGTCGACTAAAAGCACATTTATATTAATAAACCGTATAATTCATAATAATGAGCCTTTAATTGCCTATAGCCTATCAGCGCTCCAGCGCACACATAAAGCTTCCCACAGTAGAAGACTGCCTTAACATCATTATTTATTGATAAGTGTTTTCTGTATTTTCGGCTGTAGTGATGACTCGTCATCTCCACAGTGAACACACACTTTATGGACAAACATAAAAATATGTTTTTCATTTGAATTGGTTCATTTAAAAGTAGAGATTTTCTATAGGCTAGATATATTTTTGATGTCTGTGAGGCAAACACGCTCAAGTTCACAGAGACTTAGACGGCAGAAAGCGCACCTGGTTTGCTTTCATTATTTTACAAAAGCACAATGTTTTGTTGTTATTGTGAGTGCACACAAATGAAAGTATACCTTTCACAGATTGGAATGATTTATTACTCTTATCTGTATGAGCAAAAATGGAGTATTTTAAGTTTAATGCAAACGATCACTCCGGCTCCTCTAAGTTAACTGTCATGCAGTGAGCGCTCTACAGTTCATCTACACTCCGCAGTTCAATAGCGCACATTTTTTTAGGTTAACATTAAAGCAAGTGGCCATGTAATGTTGCTGCTACTTATGTTTCAGATGATAAACCACATTTGAGGTCGAAACGACCAATGTACTGTAATTACCACATAGACTAGCTGTTAATGATCTGTCTGTCAGTTACAATGTTACTTCGCCACTTTTTTTTTTTTTTCTGTGATTTAAGCAACAAATTAAATTTTTATATTGGTTAGTTGACTATTAGGGGGCAGTAGAGCCCTGCACGGGCCTAAGCTTTAGGCCCTAGGCCGGCCCTGGCCTGAGACGCTCAGGCCCTAGCCCAGCCCGTGTCCGACAGCTTATCAGAATTACCGACCCGAGCACGTCTTTTTTTTCCCCTTCTCCCAAAACAGCTTATACTACTGTTTCAGCTATTAAAATACTTCAGTTTTGTATGAAATGGCAAAGTGATTGTATTTTGTTTCGTTATTTTATGAAGTTAATTTAGAAAAATGTTTGGAGCCTTTTTTTATTTTATTTTATTCGTTAAATGTAAGTTTTTGTTTTTTAAAGTAACGACCAAGCGGCCAGCGGCAGACAGTGAGTTGATCATAGCTTATGTTTGATAAATTTAGCCTTCTCAAATCATCACGACTTGTCTAAAATTAAATCTATAGCTATAAAACAGCTCCATAATGTTAGTTTAAAAGCTTAACCTAGATAAATGTGCACTGACGCATATCCAGTCGTTTGTGTGGAGAGTGGAAGCTGAAGCGCGCTTTACAGGACATAGACGTGCCAGAGCGATCACTTGCATTGGAAACATTTCAAAATACACGTCATTTTGGCTCATAAAGGTAAGAGTAATAGGCTACATTGTTTGGAACTGTAAAAGGGTCTACTTTTATTTGTGTGCACTCAAAATATCAACAAAACATGCTTTTATAAAATAAAGAAAAAAAGCAGTTTCGGTTTTGAGCTGGAGCGCTTCTGAAAAACTCTAAAGGCGCATCCAATGAGGAGACGGCGAGTCAGGATCATCATCAAATGCATGGATGATCCAAAATGCAGCTTTTCCCGAAGCATTGGGAATTTTTAGTAACCATGCTCTAAATTCTCCCTGATGCTCTGCATGGTCAACTGTCACCTGTATGCTAATGCATGCGAATATGCGTTGCGTATTGCGGCGATGTGTAATATTTATAATATAATCAGTATTTCATACAGTCGCCATGTGTGCTCTGCACGTAGGCTGTATGGGCACAATTAAAGGAGAGAAGCTAAACGAGCCTGAGTCCGACCCGAGCCCGATCTGTAAAACAAAAAAATAAAAAATGGCCCGAGCCCGGCCCGAATGGACTCAGCGGGTCCCGAGGGGCTTGCAGACCTCTAGGGGGCAGCCCTAGTAGCAACAGATCTTTTCTTCCTCATTAAGACGTATATCCAAGTGTTACAGATTATCAAAAAAGAAAAAAAATGTAGTGAGGGGTTCTGTCCATCAGTTGTTGATTGGATTTTGAGATGTGGGTGTTGCATTTTGATTAAATATGTCCAAACAAAATGTAAAAAATGAAACTTACATGGATGAATTATTCACAATAAGACCTATCATGCATTTGAAAAAAAGATCACCATTTCCAGAAAAATTTTAAACAGCACAACTATTTTCAAAATTGATAATAATAAGAAATGTTTCTTAAGCAGCAAATCAGCATATTAAAATGATTTCTCATGTGACAGTGAAGACTGGAGTAAAGATGCTGAAAATTCAGCTTTGCGTCACAGGAATAAATGACATTTTAAAATATATTAATATAGAAAACAATTATTTTAAATTGTAATATTTCACAATATTGCTGTTTGTACTGCTTTTTTGATCAAATGATCAGCTTTCGTTAGCATAACTCTCTCTCTGTGTGTGTGTGTGTGTGTGTGTATATATACACACACATATATATATATATATATATAATGGGGGGCGGGCGGGAATAATGCCTTATCTTTTTATTTGCAACATTTTTCTTGCAAAACAAAATCTGCCAGTTTTTTGGTTCAAAAGACTTGCACTTAGGATAAGGTTAATGGCTTTTTGTGATGAAAATGTCTTTAAGTGCCTCTCCTTCTCCTCTTCTGGCTTATTCTGTAATCTGCGTTGGCGTTGTTACCGCTCGAGTATTTGATGACTTTAACATCAGACACACTCTCTTACAACTCTGTGTTTGAAATATAAGATCTTATTATTGCAATAACTTGTGAATATTTCTTCAGCTGCCGTACCTCTGCCTTCAGCTGTGGCGAGCTCTAGTGAGCTTCAGAGAGCTGACAGGATACAGTAGCATTCCCCAGCACAGCAGTGAAATCCTGTTGTTTCCTGCGTTGTTTGATGCCATATGCCCATCTCAATGCCACACCGCACCAGGATATATCATATAACATCTGGATATAGCTTTATACCCTGACAATGACATACATTTTTGTTTTCCCCCATACAGACTGCAGAACAGCTACACGGCGTCTCAGAGAGCTAATCAAGACCTGGAGGAGAAACTTCACGCCCTGGTAACCTTTACACTCCACTTCACTTTCCCTTTCTAAAGTCCTTTATCTTAAACACTGATGTCTTTAATTGCCGTTTAATTGTTCCGTGTGCCCTAACAATGCCACTCTCAGTCAGTTCCTCACAAGTATTATGAACAGTAATTGAGGAACCTTTTGCTTTGTGTCATTCTCCAGGGACTAACAAACAAGTAACAGTATTCCTCATGCCACTCATGCATGCTGGAAGTTAATTTTCCACTGGGAAAATTGTTGTTGGAAGACAAGCAACAGTGATTGTGTTGCTTTGATTTGCACTTGAGATAAAAACACCATTATTCTTGCATTGTGTTTTAAATTGTTGCAGTTCTGCTACAAACCAACTGTGAGTTTTGTTTACTCGCCAAGTGTAAAGCCAAATCTGACTCACTTTTGGCTCTTTCTGGATGTTCATTTTGGACCCTGCCTTCATAGATGAGCTGTGATGGGCAAATAATCATGCCATAGACGATCATAGTCACTTCCCACTGCTCTCATCTCACTGCTGTGCATAAAACAGTGTGTGAGCACAGTCCTGTTATCATGATTGTCATAAACATTTCAGCTGTTGTTGGTGACACACTACTCTACTGAGAATGTTTACAATAAATGTATGGGCGAGTGGTTTAACAAATAATGCACTTTACATTCATCAGACAGATTTTGCCAGTTCTGCTTTTTTCTCAAAGGTTTAGTTCACCCAAAAGTGAATGTGAAAAAATGAGAACTCATTGTTTACTAACTCTCTTCTCATTCCAAACCTGACTGCTGTGGAAGACAAAATGAAGTTATGAATAGGTCGACTGATATAGATCACATAACACAATTTAAAGTAACAATAAAATCAAAATGGACAATTCTTATTTTTTGTATGGAATATTGCCATAATAAATTATTTATACATGCACATCATTACTTTTTTTTTATTTTTATTTTTTTAATTCACGTGCCCTTGTAATCTTTAATTAGCGCTGTCAAAATAAACGTTCCGGCTTTTACCAAATATGCCAAATATTTGTACTAAATATTGGCTGATACACCACTAACTTTGAATAATGTACTTATCTTTTCAATGCGTTAGACTTGA
Organism: Tor tambroides; assembly: GCA_021397915.2. Classification (NCBI taxonomy): domain Eukaryota; kingdom Metazoa; phylum Chordata; class Actinopteri; order Cypriniformes; family Cyprinidae; genus Tor; species Tor tambroides. Next base: position 7,340 of record JAFVLL020029475.1, on the reverse strand, counting down.
GGTATAAATTGAATAAGAGCTGGCAAGCTCCGAAAAGGACTCATAAAGCTATTGAATAGCTTCAAAAGAGTCATTTATACCAATTCTTTTTGGTATTTTGGAGATTGACATCCCTGCATTTGCATAAATTTGAAAAGAGTGACCAGGATTTTCATCAAACATTCATCTTTTATGTTGCACAGAAAAGAAAGTCATGCAGGTTTGGAATGAAGTGAGGGTGAAACAATGATGAGAATGAACATTTTTGGGTGAACTGTCCCTTTAAGTGCATCAAAGACTTTCAAGCATTAATGTTAAATGTATTAATTTTTAAATTATAAAACATTTCTAAAGAAAAAGACCCATGATACTTCAGTGTTGTCGTGCTGTCATTCATTTGCCACTCCAGTACTGTTTAAAATTCAGTCCCAAGAAATCAAAGCAGATTCCGCTCCCTTTTAAAATGATTGATTTGCCATTGATGTTTTTGCTTTCAAAAAAAAGAAGAAGAAATGCAGAGAGCCCTGAGTATCCACTCTGGTGGTGGTCATAATTGTCATGTTTTAAGGCCGTGCTGATGGATCGGTCAGGCGATTTGGTAGCAGACAGAACTCAGCATGTTTTTTTTTTTTCATAAAAGCTTTGTTTGGATGAAAATTTTCTGTGCTTTAGTGCTCAAACAAAGCCAAAGTAATTGTCTGAGAACAATCGAGAGAGGAAAAAAATGAGCAACATCAAAAGCTAAAGACTGAATAAATGTACAAATTTGTCCCTAAGCCTCTTTTTCTTCACTGAGTATAAAACAATTCCCACTGGATCTTCTAATACATCATAATAACTGTCATAGACTGCAGTTGTCTCCCGACAATGTTATTCAATTAGGATGAATGCGATTTAAAGATTATTTGAATGCGATTGTGTGTCACAGAAACCGGGCGTCTTGTGTTCAGTGTGATGCATTCATTAAAATATCTTTGGAAACTGCTGTTGGTTGTTGTAATAAATTGTTAAAGGATTCCATGTTTTATTAAAGCCAATATGAATCTAAATTTTCCCCCGACTCGGCCTTTTTCCAGTTTCGCTCAAATGAAAATTTAATCAAACATGCATCTATAATAAGTTATTTTAGGAATCTTTTATCACTCTTAGGTGGTCTGCAAAATTATCTCTGGAGTAATTTAACATGACTGGAAAACTTCAAAATGAGCCGCTCGCTCTTAATCACGTCTGAAGACTTCATGCATGTATAAGGATAGCATTAGCTCTTGATGATTTATGTTCATTTTCAATTAAATCCCAGCGGTGTCTTAGTTCTGCATGGCGAGATCTCATATCCATGACCTCTGCATAAAGCTTTGCCAATCACAGGTGAAACAGGTGGCATTCCGCTCAGTAATCTCTCGTCGTGGACACGGGGATTATCCCGGCCGACCTGTTCCACCTCGTGAAGGGCCCATCATGTCTTACCGTAGGTGCTCTCAGGACACGAGCTCACTCAGAGTACTGCTTTAGCCAAATCATCTCCAAATACAATCAGCAAGCAGCAAGAATGTTGGAAATCAGATTTGCAACCACGTTTCTGGTTGGGTAAAGCAGCATATTCAACAATGATTGAAAAGCATAGGGAGAGAATTGAAATTGGTTTGAAATTAAGTGTAGAATTCATCTCTCTGTCGGTCTTCAAAATCAAAACTATAAAATGTGACCATGGACCACAAAACCAGTCATAAGGGTCAATTTTTTGAAATTGAGATTTATATATATGACTTTTATATATGACTAGTTTCTATCTTTCTGTTCTCTTTCTTTCTTGTCTGTACTTGTCTTTCTCTCATTTAATATTTGCAGACATACAGGTTAATGGAAATATAAGGATAAGCGCAAAATTAAATCTTTCTCTTCCTTTCTTTCTTTCTTTCTTTCTTCTCCCTTTCCTCTCCCCTCACGCTGCCTTGTGACTTTGGGTATTTCACCATCTTCTTCATCATCGTCATCAGGCTGCCATCAGTCAAACTTGGGTCTACGCAGTTGCGTTCTCATTCTCTTTCTATTTATCCATTTCCTTCTGTCTGTGTTCTCCCAATAAGTATCGCTGTGGTTATCATTCCCATGAGTCATTGCATCTCCTTCCTGTCTCCTCTCCTCTCTTCCTGCAGTAGATGGCTGGATATAGCTGTGGCCATGCCCGTGTCTGTGCATGTGGACAGGGAGATTCTGGGATAGATGTCACACCATAGAGTGCAGTCCAAATGTTTAACACAGTGGTTAAAATGCACAGCACAACTTTGCAAACACTGTAAGAAAATAAAATATTCATGAGTATGAGTGAATTACAAATGATATTTTACAGCATTGAAGGTCACTGCAAGGTCACTATTTGTAGGGCCATTCTGTGTGAAAGTGAGTAATAAAATCTCTCCTGTAAGTCCATTAGTGAAGTGTTCGGTAACAGTGGCCATGCACTACACTACCCACAATCCTGAAGAGAGATCAACCAATCACACCAAACCATCCGGTTCTGGGTTGAATCACAACTTTTGCTCTGTAATATCTGTTTTAGTTTCTCCCAAATTCAGTGTTTTCTGTTCATTTTTCTGGACTCTGAATTAATGGTTTAAATTTCAGTAATCAAAAATTTCTGATCAATGGAATTCATAAAACTTAAATTAACAATTTAATCATTTTATTTTTTATTATTTTTATGTTGTTATTATTCTTATTCTTATTATTTTAATAATAGGGCCCTAGAAAATGTATTATTTTTTTAAGAAATGTTTTGTTGTCCGTTTAAATTTTTTAAATTTTATTAACGATTTAATGCAAATGAAGGAATAAAACATTAACAATTTAATCTTTTAAAATGTAGTCAAATGAAAATTTAACCATTCCCTTTATTTTTTAGCAAACAAAGTGCTATTGCTGTTAAAATAAAAAAATCGAAGAAAAATGTTGTCAAAATGATATTTCCTTTTTAATATAATCATTATTTATGTTGTTGTTATTATTATTATTATTACATATTATTACATTGAGAAGTGCATACTGCTGTACAATAGAAATATATTGTATTTCTGTCAAAGCTTCTTCAAATTAAAAATTCAAATTAATTGAAGACCTTGGAGTTTCAGCTGTGATAAATTATAAAACTACTGACTAAGTTTGGAAACATTGTTTAAAAGCAATATATAAAGACAATGTTTATTGCAAAATACTCAAACATAAAAATAGTTTGAGAGTGATTTTCAGATCTTTATGGGAGTGTACTGTGACTGTTGTGCTTGACTGTGATTGGTTGATTTCTCTTTAGGATTATGGGTAGTGTAGTACTTCATGGGGAACTGTAATTACACATGATTTTTAATATTTTAGGACTTTCTTTAAACATTTACTGCTGATATTTTTTTTATTTTAATGAAAAAAATGAATAGGACTTTTACCTCTGGAGCCCTATTATTTACTTTGCTATGTTTTGCACACATAAATGGGCTATCAGCGGAAAATTTTGTTGTTAATTAACAATATTCAGTATAACAATATTTTAATAGCTACAAATGATAATTTTGCATATGTGCTTGTCGAAATAACATGTCTTGTAACACATGGCATGTAACATGTCTTTTGGAGGTAGACATATATATATTTCCTAAATAAATGATGTATTCTTAGTCAATTGTGAAACCTTTTAGAGTTGCACTAAAGCGCAGACACTGTTGGCATTTTGACCACTTGACTACAACTTTGGATGATGTGAATGCAACTGTCAAAAGTGATAAAAACACTTTGGCTCCCTCCTTTCTATCCCCGTTTCCGTCAGATGTGCTGTGCGTTATACTGGCTGTTGCATTGGCGTTGTTACATGTGGACTCTGCATTGTGTTGAAAGGCTGCCCCCTCCTTAACTCTCTTTTATTGGTCCACATTGTCCACTTCAGTCAAACAGTGCCTATAAAGATAATTGCTTTGTTATGGACATGCCAGGCTCCAGATTAAGGGTCACGGCTTCTGTCTACTTTTTCTCAGTGTCTCTCTTTGTATCTCTCTGTCTCCACTTAAACCAAGAGCCGGCAGGGCTGAAGTGTGTCTTAAGTAGCAAAGCTTCTGTTAAGTATGTCCTCTTTAAAGTTCTTTCAACAGCTTTTCTTCAGACATTTTAGTACAAAGACATTTCCATCACAGCAGGAGTGAAGTGTCACTCTCACTCCTCAATTAGAAAAACACTGAACTCAGACAGGAAGTCAGACAGAAGACATTTTATGCGTATAGATGTAGCTGGAGTGGTGATTGTCTGTAGTTTCAGCCTCAGTCAAACTGCCCACAATCACTGGTGTCTGATGCTTTTATTCTTTCCATGAAACACAAAGGACAATTTTTTGGAGAATCTTCAACAACCGCTCATACTGACCATGGCTAAGGACAAAAAAAAGTAAAAGTAGCATAAAAATATTCTGTATGATATGTGCATTGTTTCATTATGTTGATGGAATATGATGTTACTGTATAAGAAAACTAACTGAAGTTCTTCATTATTCATATTCACTGTTCCAGATCAGCGAAGATAATTTTCAAATGTTTTCATACAAAGCTACCGTATGACTTACACTACCCTTCAAAAGTTTGGAGTCAGTAAATCAATACTTCTGTTCAGCAACGATGCATTAAACCCGTCAAAAGTCACATTTATAATGTTACAAAGTAAGTTGTGTTTCAAATGCTATTCTTAACCTAAATCAAAGAGTCTTGAAAAAATATATCACGGTTTTCAACATATATTAAGCAGCACAACTGTTTTCAACAACTGATAATAATAAGAAATGTTTCTTGAGCAGCAAATCATCATATGTGATCCTGGACCACAAAACCAGTCTTAAGTCGCTGGGGTATATTTGTAGCAATAGCCCAAAATACATTGTATGAGTCAAAATTATCCATTTTTCTTTTATGCCAAAAATCATTAGGATATTAAGTAAAGATCATGTTCCATGAAGATATTTTGTAAATTTCTTACCGTAAATATATCAAAATTTCATTTTTTTTTTTAGTAATATGCATTGCTAAAAACTTCATTTGGACAACTTTAAAGGCATTTTTCTCAATATTTAGATTTTTTTTGCACCCTCAGATTCCAGATTTTCAAATAGTTGTATCTCAGCCAAATATTGTCCTATCCTAACAAACCATACATCAATGGAAAGCTTATTTGTTCAGCTTTCAGATGATGTATAAATCTCAATTTTGACAAATTGACACTGAAAACTTTGCATCAAAGAAAATTCAGCCTTTGCATTACAGGAATAATTTACGTTTCAGAAATTCTAAAAAATTATTTAATTTTGTAAAAACAAACAATGAAACTCTTTACCAGCCCCAAACTTTTGAATGGTAGTGTATATGGACTTCTTGTTTCTTTCTGGTGCTTGACAGATATGATCAGTATGAGCTGTCGTTGTACGAAAAATAAGGGGGTAGGTAAAGTTGGTTTTATCAAAGACCGAGCTAATTGGACAGAAGTGTTTGAGATACAGAGGATGAGACGCGTCAAGAGAAAGTGATGCTTATTTGCAATGAGATTCAGTCAATATGTTTCCTTACCTCCTTTATTTGTTTTCCCCATGGACTGTGCCTCAGCCACATTTCCAGGCTCTTTGAATGACTTTTTCTTTGCAGCTGGTGCAATGTCAGCAATGAAATTAGGACTGAAGGAAACATGTTTTTGTGTGTTGTTTTTTCCCCCTAACCTAAAAATGGCTACTGGTGTTCTTTGTATTAAGAGAGAGAGGTTGAACCTCATCTGAGACCATTTACGTTAAAGTTTACATGAATGTCCTTTTTCTCTTTACAGCTCCGGAAAGTGGAAAGAGACAAGAAAACCATGGATCAAGAGATAGTGGAGCTCACGAATAAACTCGTGGATGCCAAAAACACTATCGACAAGCTGGAGGAACTGAATGTACGTGTGATATCAGAGCTCTGTGTGTGTGTTTGTGTTTGAGGCACGTTTTGGACTCGAGTTGTCAGAGCTGCAGTGTTACTGGGATTGATAACTACTGGAGCTGAAAATTGAAAGTTGCATGAAGAGGATCTGTGCTGAGATTTCACAGAAGTCTTCTGTCAGATTCCAGAAATGATGCCTGGCTTTTGGAGCGTTACTGGGGAACACGGGAAAGTCTCCTAATTCGTTTCATTCTCATTTTAAGATTCAAACTTGAATCAACTGCACATAAACAACACCACTCAACACGCACTTCCCACTTACTTTAGATAAAAAAACACTGCCTGTTTTTAAATGACTTTTAGATGATCTGGTTGCATGAGGAAGCCCTTCATTTATAATGAGAGATTTGATTCAAGTGATATTATAAACACTTCTCTTCAAATTCGCTTCGCACACAGGAGTGTAAATGAACAGACATATTGGTATTCTGACAATGTTTTTTAAGATTTTAAGTAACTCCACAAGGAATAACAAAGCACCAGAATGCAGGTCGTTCTGAAATGTGCCTTTATTACACCACATGTATGAAACGGTGCCACAGGGAACTAATTATAGCACTGGAGAAACTGATAGCCGTCTGTTCACAGTGTTTAAACAGAGCGCTTCATCTCCTTAGACAGATAGAGTACACATCAATCATAGCTTCTTCCTCTGAGGTTGATGTTAGGATAATTTTTTCCCTTTATGGGCTTTTTAGTCATGAATCCTGAAGACTGCTACCCTGGGTGCCATTTTCCTTGTTTTACTTATAAAGTGTCAGTCAAAGGTTTGGACACAGAACTACTCATTCTTTAAGATTGTTATTACTTTGTATTTTTCTACATATTAGAGCAGTGGTTCTCAATCAGGGGTCCAGAGCTCACTAGGGGTCTCAGCAAACTTTTAAGGGCACCTCAAGATGACTTTTAATGATTTAAAATAAGAGCCAAATAAGTAAAACAAATAAAAAATAATTTAATTATCCAATTCAATTATTCACAACTGGAAGAGTAGGAACTAATATATGTATATGTATATGTGTTGATGACTCTCTTCTTTATTTGACATGTTCTCATATCTGTTTCCCTGACACTTGTTCTCATATCAGTTTTCTCTTCTCATGCAGGAACGGTATCGGCAAGATTGCAATTTGGCTGTGCAGCTGTTGAAGTGCAATAAATCGCATTTCAGGAATCACAAGTTTGCTGATGTAAGTAGTAGTCTCTGTTCTCAGTTTTAAAGCACACCCCCTCCAACATTTTTAGGAACCATTCACCAAAAATTCAAATTCTGTTATTTACTCACCCTCATGTATCGATCTAGGGTTGCCAACCGTCCTGTATTAGCCCGTATATTTTAGATATATTTATTTATATCTTCTTATATATATA